>MCJB01051778.1:0-24648 GCA_002018475.1 Nicotiana obtusifolia
TATATATATATATATATATATATATATATATATATATATATATATATATATATACATATATATTGTCATGGGCGGTTTTCCAGTCATGCCCCATGACCCTTTGGACGCTCCCCGTGGCGTCCTGGCAAGCCTCCCAACGCCTAGCGTCATGGTCGGCCCCGTGGTCTTCGCAGCTCCAAGTGACTTGCGCGTGCCCCACTGACAGCCAGCACCAGTGCCCAGTCGCAGGCAGATGCCCACAGTGCCGCGCGCGGACCCTGAGCCGAATGACAAAGTTGCTGTTGACGGACTTATTTCTACTTTGTAGAAGACTAAGTCGTTTTCTTTGTAAATATAGAATAGATTTACTTTATTTTCTTTTAGTATGCATTTACAGCTTTCTTAGGACAACTCATGTAACTTTGGTTTATTTATTTTAAGCATTATTAGGGGGGAACAAGCATTCAAACTCTCTCTAGCAAACAAGTATTTTTTTGTACTGGTGTCTCTCCCCCTCGACATCGCGTAGCTTTTGTAATAGCCTTTCATTTATACAAGCAAGCTCTTTTCTCAATTTTCTCTACAGCTCTCAATTTTCTCGTTGCTCACGATATTAGTTTTCCCGTACGGCACTGACAATCTAGTCTAGCGTACGGAGGGGACCTCAATTGACGGACAGCAATCGGACTGACATCGATTACTTAGCCTTACGTTGCCCTTCCAAAGAACCTCAGGAAGGCGCCAATATATGTATGTATGTATTGTAACACCCCCCTCCCCCCTCTTAGCGTACTCAAATTATATTTGAAGCGCGTTATGTCAAAAAGGTTATATGGGAATAGTGTTTTAAGGCTATTCTTATACAACTTTATAATCAACATATGCAATGTTGATCTTGTGACATTGTCAAACGGTACTTTCAGATGTATTTTGGTCTTTATAAAACCCTTTTTCACTCCTGCCTATGTTTTTTTTCTTTCACTTCATGACAAGTGTTGCATGAACTTACTTATGTCCCATCGTAATCATGTAATTTTATTTACATATACAAATCATTGAATACTCAGTTTCAAATTTATGCACTAATTAAGATCCCAAAGTTGGATGAAGTATATCGTCTTATCTTATGATACGCGCGAAGAGTGTACATATCAATAAGTAAGAATTTTTAAATATTATAGATATTTAAGTATTATTTTGAATAATAAAATAAAAGTTAATATTCTCTAAATGATGAATTTTCATACAAGTTCTCAATCATCGGTCAATATACTCGACTAAAAATTTATTTTATATTTCTAATTCAATCACTTCAAATTCGTAATTTATTTATTTTTTTCAATTTCAGCAATCACATATAATTCTTGAAAAACTTAAGAGTTTTTTTTTTTTTTTTTTTTTTTTTTTTGTGAAAGTTATTCACAAGTTCACCTGAGAATGCTCAAAAAAGATTAGCAAATTGATTGAAAATACTAATTGTTTATACACACACACATATATATATTATGAATTATTTCCAACAAATTAGAAAAAGAATAAATTATTGTAGCTCATTTTGTATAATCAAATTACATAATTTTACGAAGAATAAGAGTTTTAAAAAAGAAAAGAAAATAAGAAATACTAAACCTAAAACTTTTTAACCAAAAAAAAAAAAAAAGAAGAGCTTGTAAACCTAAAAGTGGAAAAGAAAAGGACAACAAGGACTCTTACACAAAAAAATTTACAACAAAAAATAATATTCGTAAACTTATAAAATACTTCTAACTTTAAACAACTTTGATAGTGAAGGAATCCTAGAACGGGAAGAAAATTGAAAGAACTCAAATTATATAATTATATAATTTTTCATATTAAAGTCCTCAATATTAGACAAATAATTAAATAGACTATTCATACACATTAGGAAAATTATTAAATGATTGTCCCTAAATATCAGAAAAATAATTTAATGACTATTCTTACATATTAGGAAAACGACTAAAATTACTGCTTTGTCTAATATAAAATATATTTTTAAAGAATATAAAAGGCGAAAGACATTTCGATAAGGGTCTTCGTTAATACATACATACATATATATATATATACATACATATATATATATATACATATATATATATATATATATATATATATATATATATAAAAACATATAGGGTGTGTGTGTGTATGTATATATACACACACACACACCCTAGAAATTCCTGAAGGCTAGTGGCATGAACCATTCAAAATACAATGAAAGATGGACCCGCCCCTCTACTCTTCTCCACTTAAATACTAAGCTTTTGCTGCAGCAAGAATTCAAGTCCGTCACATACCCCTAATCCATATATCATAAGTAAGCCATTCAATGATATCTCATTAACTAAAATCAACTTTCCCTATAACTAGCATTTTATCTATATTTAAACAAATTTGATAGTAAAGGAATTCTAGACAGGAAGAAATATTAAAAGAACTCAATTTAAATAATTATATAATTTTTCATATCAAAGTCCTCAATATTAGACAAATAATTAAATGATTGTCTCTAATTATTAGGAAAATAATAATATGACTATTCGTACATATTAGGCAAATCATTAAATGATTGTCCCTAAATATTAAGAAAATAATTTAATGACTATTCTTAAGTATTAGGAAATCGACTAAAATTACTACTTATGTCTAAGACCAAGATCGAGATCGAGGTTGGTAGGGAGGTTCGTTCGAGTGAAAACCTAAGACCTCATCCCCCCCGAATTTCTACTGTTCCCTAAAATTTTGAACTCATCCCTTAAGTTTTCTCCTTCTCGAGTGCTTTGCTACTTCCTTTTGTTCTTTTTCTAATTGCATGGGTCTACTGTTGTGCAGCGGTCTCCCAATTTCCCAATGCGATCCCTGGGTTCAAGGAGTGGATCGAGGGTATTTGCAAACAAATGTTCTTTATGTCTCTTTGGTTCGATAGAGGCCAGCGCCGTTGATTGCAATTTAGTCTGTTCCTTTTTGGTTGGTTCCTCGCTTCTTGATATTGAGTCTGTGGGCACTAGGATCATTTCATCGACAACAAACATTATCTTTGCAGCCGTCTGTTCTCTGTAGACCGTTTTGACTCCCCCCGGCATGGGAAATTTTAGCGCTTGATGTAAGGTTGCAGGTACCACCCTCATATTATGGACCCATAGCCTTCCGAATAAAGCGTTGTACCTCATATCCCCTTTGATCACATAGAACCTTGTTTCTTGGGTCATCCTGGCAATGTTTACCAGCAAAGTTATTTCTTCTTTAGTGGTCTCACATGCCATATTGAACCCATTTAATACCCGGACCGCCGGTACAATTTGATCTTGTAACCCAGTTGCTCTATGACCCCTTGATCTGATAATGTTGGCACCCGTATCTTAACTTCTAACTTTGTGCTCTGACGTACTAATACAGCCATGGCACCACTAATATAAACCTCTACTACATACATACTAGCCTTGATCATATACTTTTGTTTATTGCCTTTACTCGTATCTGCTTCTCAAGCCCCGGCTGCTCAGCCCTCGATCGCTTCTCTTCTCGTTCCTTACTGGGTGACGTTTGGATTCGTTTCACTTCTGGTCCGTGTTGATATCGATATCAGATTGGTCTTGGATCCTAATCAATGTCTCTCATAGACCTATCATTGGTTCGGTACACAGATCTAGAAGTGGCCCCGAGTTGGTTTTCCTCGACCCTTATCTTTGATCGGTACCTGTTGTGGATGTCAACCCAGGTTACCATCGGGTATTCTAACAAATTTTGTTTTAGCTGTTGAGACGCCACAAAACTTCGGGGGTTGATCCCCTGAGTGAATGCTTGAACGGACCAATCATTCGCAATTGGTGGCAGATCTATCCCTCTGGAATCTTGACATGAACTCTATGAGTATCTCGTTATCCCTTTGTTTGACCTTGAAAAGATCTCTCTTTCTAGTCTCGACCTTAATGGCTCTAGCATAGGCCTTTACTAAAGCATCTGCAAGCATAGCAAATGAGTCAATAGAATTTGGAGGCAGGTTATGATACCATATCATTGATCCCTTGGACAAAGTTTTCCCAAATTGTTTCAGCAACACCGACTCGATTTCGTCATCTTCCAAATTGTTTCCTTTGATTGTGGATGTATAGGAAGTTACATACTCATTTGAATCAGTGGTCCCATTATATTTGGAAATGTCGAGCATCCTAAACCTCGTCGGAATCGGCTTGGGTGCCGCGCTCATGGGGAAGGGCTTCTGGATAAAATATTTTGGAATTCGGTCCCTATAATATCATAGGTGCTCTCGGGATCTGATCGACCCTGGAGTTATATGTCTCCACCTTCTTGTCGTTGGCCTCAATTTTTTTCTCGCCCGAGTCTACTCATTTGGTTAAAGCTTCGAGCATCTTTATTACCTCTGAAGTTTCGCTGGGCTAGGTTTTAACCGATCTCTCGGTGATTTGTTTGTCTCTCCAAGTACTTTCCCGGGATTGTTCTGGCTCGACCCTATTAGGGGCATGACTTTGATTCTGCAATGGTGCTATTGCCGATTATTTAGCGTGCAAAATTTAAGATCAATCGTAGGCTCACTCCATCACCTTCTCCTTCTCTTCCCAAGCCGTTGGGCGAGGTCCTCCGCAAACACTGTTTTCGTGATCATTTGGCAAATTGTTGTTGATGGCCACCTACGAGTTAGTATCGACAGGGTCGACGGCTGGGGAACCATTGGGATCGGCAGGAAGCACATCATTACTAGGCACCGCATTATTATTTCCATCGTGATGGTCTGACTCAACGTCAACATTCAAGTTAGCAGACTGAGTGACATTTTTAGGCTAACATAGAATTAAGATTTCAAATAACAAGCGTAAAATATGTTGTGTTATGGGATTCTTATCAAATCACCATTATTATCCTTAGCCTCACGGTGGGCGCCAAACTATTTACACCAAAAATGGGTAACAATTTAATTTGTACGCGGGTTAAAGGATACGTGACTTAATTTAATATAAATAAACAAGAATAAAAGATAGATGAATTAAAGGCAAAATAAACTATCAAACCAATTGCAATATGATGACCAAGCCTGTTCTTAGATTAAACAATAGAATTCGTCTTCGATCGGACCCACGGTACAAGCTCGATCATGAGTAAAGAATCGAACAAACAAGTAATGCCTCGAACAGTAGCTAGAGGACAAAGTAAACTTTTTACTACTTGAATTACGTGTTATCATGTGCTAGAGTAAAGAAAAAAATCCAAGCAGTAAAAAGTTTACTTTGTCCTCTAGCTACTGTTTGAGGCATTGCTTGTTTGTTCGATTTTCACGCTAATGTGAGTAAAGGTAAAAATCTAATTTTTTAACTTTTCTATTTCATGGAGGGGAAGTTTTTCTTTCTCTAGCTAATGTGGAAAGGTGGTTCATTGAAGGTTTTCTAGTTCTTTGAATTTGATTGGAGTAGATTTTTGTATTATCGAGGTCTATTTGGGATTCCGAGCCTAGGAATAGTTCCATATGGTGATTGATGACTTGTACGCAAAATTTGGTGTCATTTCGATTAGTCTATGTATGATTCGACACGTTTGGAGCTAATTGAAAAGTTTGAAGTTCATAAGTTGATTCAAGTTGGTTTTGGGGTACGATTCTTGATGTTGATGCGATCGGTCGAGGTCCCGGGTGGCTCGGGTGAATTTCAGACCACCCGGAGCTAAGTCTAAAAATCTAATAATGCTGGTTATGGTTTCCTTCTTCGCGAATGTGGAGGTGGAGTTGCGTTCACGGAGAAGGAATTGGGGAACTTGGAATTTTCCCCTACGCATTCGCGTACATAGGCTGCATTCGCGAAAGTATGGGACTGGAAGCCTTCACGTTCGCGTATAAGGGCCCGCGTTCACGTAGAACAAAGGGCCTCGGGTGGTTCAGTCACATTTGCTCTTCGCGTTCACGAAAGGCTGACCGCGTTTGCGAAGCTCAGGATGGGCAAACCTTCGCGGTCGTGAGACAGACCTCGCGCTTGCGAAAGGCTTTACTACCTAGCCCAATTTATGCCTTCGCGATAACAAGGCTTCTTTCGCGATCGTGAAGAAGAAATCACTAGGCAGAATTGATTTTTAATGCAGGACTTGGTCTCTTTTCTCTCATTTGCATCAGGGTAAGCTACCTACATAACACCCCCTTGGGGTGCGGTCCTTTGCTGAACCCTGTATGAACGAGGGATGCTTTGTCCACCGGACGGCCCTTTCAAAATAAGATTGAACCTCTGTCTCAGTGTGTGAATCAACTTCATTAACTACTAGGCCACACCCCCCGGAGTTCACCGACAATAATCGAAAATTTCAAGTTCCCAGCATTAATTTCATGGCAGCTGCAAAACTTCCTAATGCCGCAAAATCACCATCTTAAGCAATTATTAGAACTGAAACAAGAATGACAAATCTACCTTCACAAGGGAGGGGTAAGCGTAAGATCTGCATACGTGTTACCCTCCCTAGATCCCACAAGTGGAATTATAATAGGTTTGTCGTTGTAAACCAGAATGACAAAAAACACAATAGCTACACGCAAAGTGTTAATGCAAGACAAACTGCTGCATACATGACTATTCTGTCCAAGGATATTACTAGTCCTTCACATTTAATTTTGAGCGAAGATTCAGAAGGAGCTCTTTTTCAGAAAGAACCAACTCTTTGTACTAGATGCTACAAATTAAGAACGCTTCAAAACAACTAATGTCAAATGATTCCAAAGCTGATCAATATCTATCAAAATCCACAGTAGTTCTCCAGAGAAAAGCAAAAGGAAGAGATACCAACAACAACAAAAAACCAAGTGTAATCTCACAAGTAAGGCTTGGGGAAGGTAGTGTGTACGCAAACCCTACCCCTACCTTCAAGAATATAGAGAGATTGTTTCCGGTAACAAGGAAGAAATCCCAGAAAACTTAATATAACAAATTAGAGATTTACACAAACAGCTTAAACTTTCACTTTGTTCAGAAAGAACCAGCTCTTAATCGAGTTGAGAATGACTATCCATTTTTTTTTTCTCAAAGACTCACACCACAAAACTATCATTGAGGATCAATAATAATCCAGACAGTTTTTTATGTGGCCATCTATTTGATTGAATATTGCCTAGAATTGGCTCAAACACTAAAAGGACAGCTCGGTACACTATCCCTCATTCATGCAAGGTCGGGGGAAGGACCGAACCCCAAGGGGTGCAATGTAGGCAGCCTACCCCGATGCAAGTATCCGCAGTTGATTTCATGGTTCGACCCTATGACCTATCACCCCGGAGACAACTTGACCGTTGCTCCAAAGCTCCACTTCAATTGGCTCAAATAATGAATCCCATATTTTCATGTGGCCAAACTAAGATCACAAAGCGGATGATTACTTACAACCACAACATCCAAATTAGCAGATTTACCAAACCATGCCTAAGAAAATTGGTCAGGCTCCCAATAATAACTCATAGTACTAATAGACATAGAAGAAGATCTTAAATTCATCTCAACCAGGGGAAAACAAACCAGTGAAGCACTTAGATTGATTGGCTGCAAGCTAAGGAATCAACCGGTGAAGGCTTCTATTTCTTGCTATGTTGTTCGGGCTATCTGATATGTTGCCTGGTGTATACCGGACACTCCAAAAATAGCATATTTTTGAAGGATCCTACACAGATGCAGCATTATTTTGGAAAGTCCTCGCAACATAGATTTCTTGGCACAACCTTGCTTGTAAGATGTTACAATGAACACCCTTCAATGAGGGTATCACACCGTACACCCAAAGCAAGAAACACAAATCAGCTAATTCTTGACCAAAAGGAGAGGAGGAAAACTTCTATCAATAACAAGCAACAAAGAGACTTCAAGTTTCTTTATATTATGTTTGCCACAACTGCATAACTTACAAATACTTATTGCCCTGTCACCACCTGAAGTATTTCAAAGTGATACAATGGGTAGAAGCAAAGTGTTAAGGCACGACGACATGCTTCATACATTGCAATTTTGTCAAAGGACATAACCAGGGATCATATAGGACTTCAGGTTAAGCTTCAAATGGAGCTCTCATTCAGAAAGAACCAACTCTTTGTACTAAGACTGCACCAGAAAAACATCTAAACAACCCATAAATTTCTATCAAAATCAGCTGTATTTTTCAGAGGAAAAAGGAAATAAATCCCAAAAATAAACATCAAACCTCTGATCTACAAAAAAGCATAAATCTTTTACTTAGCTAGTGCTTAGACAACGATTTGCTTGAAACTTGAAAAATAATAGTTTTTGAAGTTGTGTTGTCATAACATGTTACTTATCATTTATTAGTTATTAGCAATCAATGCTATTAATACAGTTACTTGCAATTACCTTTTAAGTGACCTGATTGTGTAAATATTTTTAAATTGTCCGTGCACAGAGCATAAATTCGACAAGAAGCACTTAAATTCAATGAGAAATCATTTCTTAGACGAAACAAAGCAATTAGAAGATCCATAACTATGATTAAGGGCAGAAATAAATCAAAGAGAAACATAATTCACCTGATAAAATCAATTCAAGAAAGGAGACACAAATACCTAATAACACAAACTACTCTTTTAAATTATGCAATCCAATCACAAATCCATCACTAAGACGTTACATAAAACAAAACATAACCAGCAAATTTAAACTAAATCACTAATTTCTAAGGTGCTGCAAGAGCAGGGGGAGCACCAAGAAGGCTAGCTTGCTGAAGATCAAGATCATTGAGCTGTTGGACTATTTAGGAGGATTAAAGAGATGCAAAAATTAGGTGTTCACAGCTGCCCGTCTAAACATACTTCATCAAATAACCATAGTATTCAATGGCAAATATCACTAAAATGTTACATAAAGCAGAACAAAACAACATAATTAGATTAAATCATTTATTTCTGGGGTGGTGCAAGAGCAGGGAAAGCACCAAGAAGACTAGCTTGCTGCAAATGAAAATCATTGAGCTGTTGTTCACAGAAAATTGGACTACTTAGGAGGATTAAAGAGATGCAAAAATTAGGTGTTCCAGCTATCTGTCTAAAATCATTTTAATTGATAAAATCAATTTAGTAAAAGAGGCAGCACAAAACGTCAAATATCCATACTACTCAATCACAAACCCATCACTAAAATGTTACATAAAACAAGGAAAAAACCCACAAATTTGAATTAAATCATTTATTTCTGGGGTGCAATGGGAGCAGAAGGGGGAGCACCAAGAAGACTAGCTCGTTGAAGATCAATTTCATTGAGCTGTTGTTCACGATCCATAACTATAATTAAAGGCAAACCCAGAACCAAAAACGTAGTCGCAACGATCCACGCAGCTTTGCCTGTGCTTTTAGCAAGTCGTTTGCCTACATACGTGGCATCACTAGCTGCTTGCTTTCCCTTGATCACTATAGATGAACGAGAAACCATAGAGATTATGCCGTCGTTTTTGTTGCTGCTGTTTGATTTGGCCAAAGAGAAGCGTTTTCCGCCGGCAGATGCCATTGTTGAGGTGGTTGAAGAGGGAGGTTTAGGGTTTTTGCTAGCTTGAGGTTTGGGCTAAAACCCTTGTGGCCTTGTCATTTATTGAGATCCAAAGAAAACATTTATAGGAGAAATGAAAAAAGTAGAAAAGCAAGCTTAAGTTTACTTTTAGAAGCATTTTATTAAAATATTTGTTTTAACTTATGTGTCTTACTTTTTTGTTTCAAAGAAAATCTTCCTTTTATATTTATTTAATAACACTTTAATACCACAAAATTCCAGCACATTTAATACATTATACACATCTTTAGTTTATAACCATAATATTTTTGAGCGAGAAAGTAATATTTTTATAATTGGTATTATTCAACTAGAGAATTTTTTGGAAACGACATTGAATTCTTAAGCTTTCATATTGACAACTCAATTCATTCGATACTACGATAATGAACCAATATGAACCATACATAAATACATATACAACTTAAAGAGAATATCAATTACAGTATCTATTATCCAAAAATGAATTCTTCTGGTAGTACCAGTCATTTACCCTCCATTTTTTCCATATTTTATCTAGTGATTATGTTAGAGATAAAAACAATCATAAATAATTAAATTATGAGAACCTTCCGGATGAGCTAAGAGAATTTTATTTATTTTCTTTTGTCTTGTTAATTGAAGGAAAAGTTAAAAAAAAAAAAAAAGTATAACAATGAATAATGTCCTCTGGTAAAGACTGATACTATTCAATTCAGTATTTTGTTCCTTCGAATTTAATTGTATTGTAGCTATATAATTAGGATGTTATTTATCATTGGATGAACTACAGATAGTGATCCTTAAAAAATATTTGAAGCAATTATGTGATAACTTTTTCTTCTTCTCAGTCATTCAAGATATTACGTAAATTAATATATTACTAAATCTAATGAGTTAAATATAAATTATTAAAATATTTAAATATTGTTTTATGAATTTTTTTAATCAAAATTGTATTTTGTTTAATTTAAAACATAAATAAAATAAATATTAAAAAATTTTAAAATAAAAACATAATTAAACAAGAGAAGAGGAGAAAAGATTGTATTTAGTTTGAAAGATCATATATGAATAAAATTAATGAGAGGTTATTTGATAAATCCTGATGTTGCTTGATTCAAGCTGCAGGCCAAAGCCTGAAGCTTGAATATTGTAAGATCCTCCAGAAAATGTTCAGAAATTAACTCTTTGGAGTTAATGAACAACTTGAGAAACCAAGCTATTGTCAAATTGATTGTTTGACAACATCAGAGCTAATTAGACTCTGAAAATATATGGCGAGTTGATCTCCATAAAATTTTAAGGTTCTTATATTAGCACCGATAACATAAAATGTATTGATATTATGGGTCTAAAATTGAATATTTCTCGAAAATTTAGTAGTAGTATTTTACATATATATGTAAAAGTGGCGAAACCGGTTTTTCACTAAGGATATCAAAATATAAGAAGTAAACACACAAATAAGTCGGGACAATTTAACATACAATGTAACTTTTAGCGAAGGGTATTCCTTCCGTAAAAGTAGCTCTGTCACGGTCTTATTTTCCGCATCAAAAATACTTTAATAAGTTCAAACTATTGAACATAGGCCCCATTGCCCTATGACAATTAATGAACTTGATGTGAAAGTGAAACAGCATAGTAAATATGCAGAATGTTAGTCTTCCTTTTTCTACTTACCAATGGTATCAATGTAGCACTTTCTTCATTCCATTGTAGTAATCAAACTAAAAGGAATCTGTCTTCAATTCGTAGGTAATTTATGCTTGTAGTTGTATTAAAGTAGTTAATATTTCTATAATTGGAAGAGTTTTTATGGCTAAATTCAGTTCGTCATTACCTGTTTCCAGAAGAAGCTTCAACTGCCTTCTTAGGAGTCGTTTGGTACGAACACAAGTAATGTAGGGATTAGTAATACAGGGATTAGTAATGCAGAGATTGTAGTGCTGGGATTATTTTTTATCAAGTGTTTGGTTCATTATATTAAATATTAACTATGCAATATATAATCTAAGCTTGTGTTTGGTTTAAAACTGTGCAAAATCTTCTTTATAACTATACTCTTGAATATTCTTCTTTCTGTATATAAAGAAATTTAGGAAAAGGGTTTGAGATGAGGTTTAGTAATTTTAGGGTCTTATCCAAGTATAGTTAATGCAGGGATTAGTAATCCCTTAGTTTTCTTGGTATTAGCTAAACCCTCCTATGAGGTATAAGTAATCCATGTATTAGGTATGCATAAATTAAATTGAGCAACCAAACATTGTATTGGACGGATTAAATTTTTATAGAAGGATTATTTTACTTAGTACAACCTGCCAAAGCTTTATCTTGAGCGTTAGCATAGTGGGAAATAATTTCTCCATCGTTAGCATCTGCTAATATCGCGCGAGAATAGTATTCTTCAGCAGCTTTTATGTCTCCCTTACACTGAGAGAACAATCACAAGAAGCACAACGACAAATATAAACTTACAAGTTACATCTACTAACATTCATTTCAATGCAACGTAGAGTTTTCCGCCTGAAAAAAGTATGCTATAAGTGTCTCAAGGTAGTCTATTTTCATTTGTTGTCTGTATTTGCACACATTTTGATTGAGGCAAAATCTCAAAAACAATATCAACAACAACAATAACGCCTCAGTCCCAAACTGAAAGTGCAAGAGGGGGTGAATTGTAATTTTTCTTTTCTTTTGCGAGGTATCGACTAATTTGCGTTCTAGTCGATTGGGCTTTTCAAAACTAAATATAATAAAGTAAATTTCAGAGAGTAAATGACACAGAATGTTTTATACTGGCTCGGATTCTGAGTAAATCCTACGTCCAGTCCCTTTAGGTTGCAAGGGTGATTTCTTTCATGTATGAAGTGGCTTAGTACGGATAAGTTAATGTTGTTACACACCAACAGCTTTTGGTCACTTTGTTCTTCTTTCTTATCATCGATACAATGCCTCACTGGTGTTCTTTTCTCTCTCTCTTCTCTTCTTAGTTACACGGGAAACCTATAGCAAACTACAGTGCTTGTTTGAAGTAGAACAGAGAGATTAAAATTGGTTTGATCAAAGTATATTTTCCTTGGCATCTTCTATAGAATATATATGGCGAATTGATCTCCATTCTTCATTGCGTGATAGTGTAATGATTGGACAGCAACCCAAGGGAGATGATTTTCAGAATCAATCAAGATGATATTATTCCATAAATAGAATTGACTTTTTCTTCGCTGCTTCCTTGATTTCCTTTTCCTTGCGAGCCTTTGAGAAGAATATGTTCAGATGATCATCTGTGTAGAGATTGATCTTCTACATTGATTGATTTATTCCTTTCGTAAATGGTTGATACGAATATCCACATGATTGATCTTCTATACTGATTGATTAATTATCTTATCTGATTTATTGATGCCTTCCGTAAATGGTTGATTCGAATATCCAATTTCCATATAACGCGCGGTCACAGCAGTTGTACTCCTTGATTCTTGACTTGCACGTTTGCCTCCTTGATTTGTGCTCTTTCAGACATTCTCGAAGATCTTTCCCATTCTCATGACATCCTTTGGGATTGGTTTCCTGCAAGTAGAATTAAGTTATTGTCTATCATTAAAATCCATATCTAACACAAACAAGTTGAGGTCAACTACATTAATCCTAACTTTTCGATTAAAGCTCAAATCATGTCATTATCATTACCAATGACGCGAAAGCCCATGTAAAAAAATCCTTTATATTCCTAGGTTTCAACTTAATTATCTCCCTGCTGATCAGACAATCTAAAGAAAATCTAAACGAAAGCAAGTATTTCACATGTTTCTCTAATGACATCCTTGAACAATAAGCAAGAGAAAAATGGATCTCATTTTAAGCACATGAAGGATGAATAAGTGGTAACCTAGAATGGGAATAAGGGACATTACCTTATCAAGGAACTGAGCATAGTTTCTTAACAACAACGCGCTATTAGGATTTTTGCACGTGACGGTGTACCCGGAAAATGGAAGTTGCATGTCTTCGCCCGCTCCCGGTTCATGATGGAATTCATTGAATGCGTTAGTAAAGCACATAATCGAATCTTTCTGTTGGCTTTCCCAATTCATACGTGAATAATAATTCAAGGGCATGAAGCGAGTACTTCTAGCTGCTTCGCGTGCTTCTTATTATGGCGGCAATGTTTTCCTGGCGAAAACGAACGAATCATACTCCTGTAGTAATAATCAGCATTTCCACCACCAATTTTACCACTTCCGATCCCAAATCCTACTGCAAGATGCAATGGAGTAGTTACTGGTCTGTTTTCTCCTATATAATCCATGTCCTTTAATACAGTAACTTCTTCGGTTTCCTTGCGATGGCACATAGAAAATATACAACTTCAATCCCAAAAGAACTATTACATGTGCACTTGGAAAGAAAGTAGAGAGGATCGGATAAAAACCATAGTTTGATCGGAATGTGTGTTTGTATCGTGCTTGTTCTCAATGTCACCATCATTGATCTCCCAAAGAAAACTAGCATATGCTGCAAGTACATGGCTGGAAACAAAAAAATCAATGTCAATACCCCGTAGATTTGTCCTCTCACGAGAAGTAAAGATTCAAAACGACAGATTATTATCACCTGTCTTTAGGAGCAGCACGAGTGGCACGTTCAAAGTAGTTCAAGGCTCTTATCTTTATCATGGTGCAGCTTCCACACCAATTTAGCATACCGAGACAAGATATCCCCGTCTTTTGGATCTGCTAGTGTAGCTTGAAAGTAAGGGCGGATCTACGTTGACCGTGCCAAGTGCTGAAGCATCCAATTCAAATTCTGTATAATTATATAGAAAATACAGAGAATACTGGTATAAAGAACTAACAAGCACCCATTAAACAAAAAGTCTTCTGGGTGCTTTGGTTAAGAGCTGAGAATAGAGTGCACAAATATGAAGTGGTTAGGGATCGATTCTTGCATGAACCAATTTTTTTATATGGCCAGAGAGTGAACACCCACGACCTTAAAATCCTGAATCCACCACTGCTTGAAAGTAATATTACTCAGCCCGGGAAAGATCACCTTTTGACCGTCAAAGTTGCAGAAGGTTTATAAACGACACAAATATCAGAAGAGAACCAAGCATTGGACTAAATCTCATTATGTGGAAACAAGAATAGAGTTTTTAAGGGTAAAACAGCATACGTCACAATTCCGTGTATGCTTCATCCAGCCAAAGCACAACTAAATCTTTTAAGAGCAGATCTTGTTAAATAACACAGAAAAATGAGAACCAGATAACAATTATATCAGGACGTATTGTCCGTCCCTATGAGGCTATGACCTTCCGAATCATTCATAAATATGTTATGGACAAAATAAATGATGCTAAGAGCACTAAAAAAAGAACACACACACTTCCTTTCATCAATTTCAACCATCATTTTCTTATGCTGAAATCGGAGGGAAGAGTCGAGGACATTTCTTGTCACTGTTCTTGACCTCTTTCAATCTTACTTTATTTATCAGAGTTCTTTTGGGTATGCTCAGTTTACACAGTAATACGTCGTCGGCATCTGAGAACACAAGCTCAATGATTGCTCTTGCATGTTTTTATGCAAATGATCTATAAGGAACACATAATCTTTGAAGTAACCTATAGCCTATTAAAATACTAACTTTACAGTTGTAGCCCTCAATGAAGACTTCACAATTGTCAAATACTTAGAGAAATTGTGCACGGTACAAAGAGAATCGGCCATGCATGTTCATAAACTTAAAATATAAAAAGACTCTCTCAATGGAATGGTGAATAGAGTCAATAGACTGACCTGCAAGAGCTGAGCATAGTTCCTCAAAAACAAAGGGTTGGAAGGATATTCTTGGAGCAACCTCTTATAATGCGCTTCAATATCTCCATTTTCTTCAAAATCTGAAAGATATAAAGTTAAGAACCATGCAGTAGCGGAGTTAGAATTTTCATTAATTGTCCAAATTTAAAGTGTGTTTTATCTGAAATAGAGTCAGAACTATGCAGTAATGGATTTAGGATTTTCACTAATTTTTCCAAATTTAAAATATGTTTATCTTAAGGTATAGAGTCAGAATCATGCAGTAGCGGAGTCAGATTTTCAGTAAGTGTCAAAATTTAAAGTGTGTTTTATCTGAAGGTATAGAGTCAGAACCATGTTGTAGTGGAGTCAGGATTTTCACTAAATGTCAAAATTTTAAGTCTAAACACACGAACGAAGTCAATGGAATTCAACACATAGTAGATACATACATAAAATAAAATAAAAATATGGTATCACGACCATGACCCTGCTCTCATCAGCCCGCCTTCCGTCAGAGGTGTCACAACTATTGTCTATGCCATTGTCATTAAATCCAAATCCAGAAGCAAAGGTACATTAGACCAACTCCTTCACTTCCTCTTTCAACTCCCATGTCTTTAAATCCATCCAAGACTCTTTCTTTGTCTTGTTTCCCTTCACCTAATTCTTCATTATCATCTTCTTCTATCAGCCCCATAACTCTTTTTCCAAAGCTGAAATCATCACTAATTACCATATCTGCTATATCATTTCCTATAGTAACAGACTTCACCAATTTTCCATCATTGAACTCCTCAAAATCTTGAATATAAATAGAAAGTGATGGTTCAGTTTGCAACATTAGTATCTTCTCTTGCTTATGACAAGATCTTGAAACAACCTTTGATCTATACACTTGATCAAGATCAGAATTTGACACCAACCCTTTTAAATTCCCATCAGATTGAGCTCTCCGGATCGATTTTCGACGAAGATTACTGATTTTTGGGCTGAATTCGGAGTTGCATGAATAAAAACACAAATGGTTTGAAGGGTGAAATAAGACTGTGCCAATATAGTGATCAGAGGTATTATCAAAATCTCTCTTTGGACTTTCTGGAAAAAGTGTTTGTGAAACTGGAGTTGATGAGCTTCTGAGGAGCATTATTTGTATGGTGTGATCTATGGCTGTTGCTTGAGACTGAGAAAACTTGATTTGATACTTCTATGGAGATCCTAAATAAAGTGTTCAAAATGATAATTTGGTAGTTAATAACTGTCACTTCATTGATATGAATCCTCACTAAATATTTAAATTTATTTTAGATTAATATCATACAAAATAAATATTAAATTACTAGATTTTTCTATGTTGCTACTCGTATAAGAATTTTCAAGAGGACTAAAAGACTTATAAAAATATAGGGGAATCAATTACAATACAGAAGTTAGGATTTTTATACTTTTCCCAAAAAGTTAAAAAAAAAAGAAGTTAACTCGGGCTCGCTTGGTCAAAACTCGATATTCGGACCAAAACTCATTTATCCATTCATCCCCGAGCCCGATTAGTTTTAAATTCGACCGCAAATTAAGGTCTAAATCCCGAATTTGCAAAAAACACACAATTCTTTCCAAATTCCTAACTTTCTACCATGGAAGAACAAATATTAAGGCTACAAATTAATGGGTGATGTTAGAAATGGAAGAAAATAAGTTAAAGTATTCTAACCTATGAAGGGCGGTGAAATTTCTCCTGCAAATCGCCTCTAGGCCGAGCTCTAATGGAAAGATGGTGAAAAATGGGTAAATTCCCGTTTTTTAGAGGTTTAAATGACTAGGCGACAGGTGTTCATCGTGATCGCGAGAAACCTGACGCGTTCGCGAAGAGTACTGCCTATTTGGCTTACGCGATCGCGAGGTTCTCTACGCGTTCGACGTAGGTTTATCCCACCACACCTCCGTGTTCGCGAGCATGGGCTCGCGTTCGCATAGAGTAACCCATCTCCCAGCCCCCACCTCTCTGATTCAATGTGTTCACGTTGGTGTGGTCGCATTCGCGAAGAGTAGTCCTCCCACTGCTCGCGCGTTCGCGACCAATACCTTGCATTCGCACTAAGTAAAATCAGCCCCAGTCCCAGCTAGCCTTCGCGATCACGGGACTTTCTTCGTGATGGTAAAGAAGGAAGTACCAGAAACCAGCAGAATTTAAGAAACAAAATTTTTTCTTAAGTTCAAAACACTCATAACCTATCTGAAACTCACCCGAGCCATCAGGACTTCAAATCAAATATGCACACAAGTCGAAAGACATTATAAGAACTCGCTCGTGTGATCAAAACACCGAAATAACACCTAGAACTACAAATTGGACACCAAAATGAATGAAACTTTCAATAAAACTTAAGAACTTTCATTTTAATAACCGGATGTCCGAATCACGGCAAATCAACTCCGTTTTACACCAAATTTTACAGACAAGTCATAAATACAGTAATGAACCTATACCAAGCTCCGGAATCAAAATATGGACCCAGTAACATTAAAGTCAAAATTTGGTCAAACTTGAAATTTCTTTAAACCTTTAAATTTCAAATTTTCAATAAATCACGATAAATCAAGCTAGGGACCTCTGAATTCGATTCCGGGCATACGCTCAAATCCCAAATCACGATACGGACCAACTGGGACCATCAAAACATCGATCCTGGTCTGTTTTCTCAAAACATTAACCGAAGTCAATCCAAATATATTTTAAAGCACGATTTCACATTTTAATCAATGTTTCACACAAAAACCTTCCAGAAAAAGACATGGATTGTGCACGCAAAACGAGAAAGGCTAAACAAAACTATTTGAGGTTTCAAAACATAGAATTAAGAGTTTAAACTCTAGATGACCTATCGGGTCATCACATTCTCCACCTCTAAAACAAATGTTCGTCCTCGAACGGACATAGAAAAGTACCTGGACTGGTGAAAAGGTGTGGATATCTGCTTTGCATGTTCAAATCAATCTCCAAAGTAGCTGCCTTGATCGGATGACCTAGCCACTGCACTCGAACTGAAGGATATCTCTTTGACCTCAACTGTCGGACCTGCCGGGCTAGAATAGCCACCAGCTCCTCCTCATAAGTCAAATCCTTGTCCAACTAGATTGAGCTGAAATCTAATATATGGGACGGATCACCTTGATACTTTCAGAGTATAGACACATGGAACACTAGATGAACTGCTGATAGACCTGGTGGCAACACAAGCATGTAGGCCACCTCACCCACTCTTTAAAGAATCTCAAAGGGTTCGATATACCTAGGCTCAACTTGCCCTTCTTCCCGAACCTCATCACACCCTCCATGGTGAAACCAGGAGCGATATCCTCTCTCCAACCATGAATGCCACATCACGAACCCAAAGCATCCTGTGCGAAGTCAATCTTGAATAATCTTGACCTTATCCAAAGCATCCTGTACTAAATCTATACACAACAACCGAGCCTCACCTGCCTCGAACCATCCAGCTGGCAAATGACACTGCCTCCCATATAATGCCTTATAGGAGGCCATCTGAATGCTCGACTGGTAGCTGTTGTTATAGGCAAACTTCGCAAGCGACATAAATGGATCCCAAAAACCCCCAAAATCCATAACACAAGCGCAAAGCATGTCCTCCAATATCTGAATAGTGCGCTCGGACTGTCCGTCCGTCTGGGGATGAAATATTGTGCTCAACTCAACCTGTGTGCCCAACTCACGTTGTACTGCCCTCCAGAAATGCGAGGTGAACTGCGTACCTCGATCAGAAATGATAGACAGGGGCACACTGTGAAGAGGGATGATCTCGCGAATGTAGATCTCAGCCAACAGCTCTAAAAAATAGGTAACTGCTATAGGAATGAAATATGCTGACTTGGTCAACTTGTCCACAATGATCCATACCGTGTCGAACTTCCACTGAGTCCGTGGGAGTCCAACAACAAAATTCAGAGTGATACGCTCCCACTTCCACTCATGAATCTCTAACTTCTGAAGCAAACTACCAGGTCTCTGATGCTCGTATTTTACTTGCTGACAATTTAGATACTGAGCTACATATGCAACTATATCCTTCTTCATCCTTTTCTACCAATAATGTTGCCGCGAGTCCTGATACGTCTTGGCGACACTCGGATGAATAGAATACTGGGAACTGTGGGCCTCCTCAAGAATCAACTCACGAATCCCATCCACATTGGGCACACAAATACGACCCCGCATCCTCAAAACTCCATCATCTCTAATAACAACCTGCTTGGCACCACCATGCTGCACTGTGTCCCTAAGGACAAGCAAATGAGGATCATTATACTGACACTCTCTAATGCACTCATATAGGGAAGACCTGGCGACTGTACAAGTTAGAACACGACTGAGCTCTGATACATCTAACCTCATGAACTGATTGGACAAAGCCTGAACATCTGATGCAAGCGGTCTCTCACCAACTGGAACGTTTGGAAGGCTGCCCATACTCACTGCCTTTCTACGCAAGGCATCGGCCACCACATTGGCCTTCCCGTTGTGATACAAAATGGTGATATCATAGTCTTTCAACAGCTCAACCACCTCCTCTGCCTCAAATTGAGATCCTTTTGTTTGAACAAATAATGTAGGCTCCTATGATCTGTGAATACCTCGCACGACACACCGTAAAGATTGTGCCTCCAAATCTTCAGCGCATAAACAATAGCTGCCACCTCCAAATCATGAACAGGGGAATTCTTCTCATGAACCCTATGTCTTCTTAAACAATTCAAGTAATTAAAATCAATTAAACTGAAATAAAACTGGAATACTGTGCGAAAAGGCATAGCAACCAAAATATCTAAGTACAACCCCTAATCTGGAGTCACGAGTGCACGAGCTACTAGAAGTTCTGCAAATAGAGTCTGAAATAAATACAACTGATTCGAATGAAATAAAAAAAGTAAATGAGGAAAGAGGAAAGGGATTTCAAAGTCTGCGGACACCAGCAGATCTACCTCAAGTCTCCAAGTGTGATAATCCGAGCTGATGCACCTCACAGACAGATGGGGCCAATGCCAAAATCTGCACAAGAAGTGCAGAGTGTAGTATGAGTACAACCGACCCTATGTTCTCTATAAGTGTCGATCCTAACCTCGACGAAGTAGTGACGAGGCTAAAACAATCACTTACAATAACCTGTACGCAATATAAATAAAGACAAGAAAGTAAGATACAAAAAAAATTAAAACAGTTAACACATGAAGGTAATTCAATCTCCGAAGGAATACCAATAAATGCAAGAAATACCAATCTTTAGAGTCTCGTATGATAATACCAAAGCCAACATAACACAATAAGGAATAGAAAATACATAGACTGTTGGCGCATGCAACCCGATCCCACCGTACAACACAATTCTCCCTTATTCCACCATAATGATATCAACAATAATAAATAAATATATGATGTGATGGCGCAACTCGATCCCACCATATAA
Source organism: Nicotiana obtusifolia (assembly GCA_002018475.1). Classification (NCBI taxonomy): domain Eukaryota; kingdom Viridiplantae; phylum Streptophyta; class Magnoliopsida; order Solanales; family Solanaceae; genus Nicotiana; species Nicotiana obtusifolia. Next base: position 20,800 of record MCJB01051778.1, read on the forward strand.
TCAAAATCAATATCATAATTCACCCTTATTTTACCTTATCAATCCACCCTTATTTCTCATGTTGTGGGTCGCAATCCAATCGCACTATATCAAATATAAATTCACCCTTATTTCACCATATCAATCCATCCTTGTTTCTCCTGTTTAAGCGCGCAATCCGATCCCACTGTACAGTACGAATAAATCAATAAGTGCATTTAGTTTAACAACTTAAATCACAAGAGTTCTCTACGATTAATAGATATGAAGCAGAAACAGAAAGAAAATTTCGCCTCAAATTAAGAATCCACTATAATGAATACTAACCAGCAAGACAATTTAAATAAATGACAACTAGGGGTACAAGTAAGTCATTAAGCAAATAGCAGTAAATCATGGAAGCATGGGAGAATCTAACATTTTTAACATGAGAATAATAAGTGACAAGTAGAAAATAAAGGCATGGGAAGCATTTAAAGCACATAACAGTTAAGTCCTGGAAGGAAATAATTAGTGAAACGCGGAAAGATAAGGAAACAAGTATTTTGGCGGCGTATATACACTCGTCATCTCGCATATACGCCGCAACACACAAATTTCACATAGCACATAGCTCAAGGGTTCCTAATTTTCTCAAATTAAAGTTAAACCCAACACTTACATCACTCCGCAATCAACTCAAAGCTCTACCGGGGCCTTTCCTCTAGAATCCGCCTCTAAACCAATCGTATCTAACAAAAATCGACATAACATCAAATAATGCAAGGGGAATCAATTATAATACACAAAGTTAGAATTTTTACACATTTCTCAAAAAGCCAAAAAAAGTTAACTCGCTTGGTCAAAACTCGAAATTCAGACTAAAAACCCGTTTACCCATTTACCCCCGAGCCCGATTATGTAATTAGTTCTGAAATCCGATCCCAAATGGGTGATATTAGAAATGGAAGAAAATGAGTTAAAGGATGCTATCCTATGAAATGGTGGTGAAATTTCTCCTCCAAATCGCCTCTAGGCCGAGCTCTAATGGAAAGATTGTGAAAAATGGGTGAAATCCCAGTTTTTAGAGGTTTAAATGACTAGGCGTCAGGTGTTCATCGCGATCGCGAGAAACCTAACACGTTCGCGAAGAGCATAGCCTATTTGGCATACGCAATCACGAGGTACTCTATGCGTTCACGTAGGTTTGTCCCACCACACCTTTGCGTTCGCGAGCTTGGGCTCGCATTAGCATAAAGTAACCCATCTCCCAGCCCCCGCCCCCCCAATTCAATGCGTTCGCACTGGTGTGGTCGTGTTCGCGAAGGTTAGTCCCCTACTGCTCCGCATCCGCGAACAATACCTTGCGTTTGCACTGAGTAAAATCACCCCAGTCCCAGCTAGCCTTCGAGATCGCGGGACTTTCTTCGTGATCGCGAAGAAGGAAGTACCAGAAACTAGTAGAAGTTAAGAAACTAGAATTTTCCTTAGGTTCAAAATACCATAGCCTATTTGAAACTCACCCGAGCCCTCGGGGCTCCAAACCAAATATGCACACTAGTCCAAAGACATTATACAAACTCACTCGCATGATCAAAACACCGGAATAACACCTAGAACTACGAATCGAACACCAAAACGAATAAATTTTCAAGAAAACATAAGAACTTTCATTTTAACAACAGGGTCCGAATCAAGTCAAATCAACTCCGTTTAGCACCAAATTTTGCAGACAAGTCATAAATACACTAATGAACCTATACTAACCTCCGGAACCAAAATCTGGACTCGGTAACAACAAAGTCAAACTTCGGTCAAACTTAAAATTTCTTTAGACCTTTAAATTTTAAATTTTCAACAAATCGCGATAAATCAAGCTAGGGACCTCCGAATTCGATGCCGGACATATGCTCAAGTCCCAAATCACAATACGGACCCACTGCGACCGTCAAAATACAGATCAGGATCCGTTTGCTTAGAACGTTGATCGAAGTCAACTCAAATGGGTTTTAAAGCACGATTTCACATTTTAATCAATTTTTCACATAAAAACCTTCCGGTAAAAAAAACGGACTGTGCACACAAATCGAAAAAGGCTAAACGGAGCTATTTGAGGTTTCGAAATATAGAATTAAGGGTTTAAACACTAGATGACCTACCGAATCATCGCAAGAAAAAATATATATAAAGGACAGCCAAATAGAGATGATGTGGCACCTCTATTTGACAAGAAACTTAATTACCGTTTTTCTCAATTATTTAGCCTTTTACCCTATTTTTCCTATTTATCTATTATTTTAGAAAATCTAAAAGTCACTTGTTTAAGAGAAAAGTCGCTTCCCACATCTCTCGTGACTGCTAAACAAAACAGTTGTGGTACACTTCAAATTGCTGTTAATTTCACTACTAAAAATCAGGTAAAAAGCGACCGAAAAAAGCGACCAAAGTTGGTCCCTATCAGCCCAAAAGCGACCAAAAACCGACCACAATGGTCTGGTCAGTATTCAAGTGGTCACTAACCACTAGCGACCAAAGTTGGTCGCCAAATTAGCGACCAAAGTTGGTCGCTTCCTGAAAAATATAGAAAATTAAATTTAGCATTTAGCGACCAAAGTTGGTCGCCTTTTGAAAAATACAGAAAATTAAATTTAGTATTTAGCGACCAAAGTTGGTCGCTTTTTGAAAATTACATAAAATAAAATTCTGGAAAAGCGACCAACTTTGGTCGCCAATTTCAGATTTCAATTTTATGTATTTTCTGAAAAGCGACCAACTTTGGTCGCTTATCAAAAAATACATAAAATTAAAATCTGAAATTAGCGACCAAAGTTGGTCGCTTTTCCAGAATTTTATTTTATGTAATTTTCAAAAAGCGACCAACTTTGGTCGCTAATGGCGACCAATTGGCGACCAAAGTTGGTCGCTACTTTGCAGAACCAATTTTTTTTCCAGCAAAATAGCGACCAATTGGCGACCAAAGTTGGTCTCTATTTTTGGTATATTTTTTTCAGAAACTGCCTGTTTTGGCAGCTACACCACCTGCCAGTTTTACCAAATTCCTAAAAGAAGCATTTTATGCCATTAAAATAACAACATCGACAAGAACAACTACAACAAACAACAACGAGAATAACAACTACAATAAACACATTAAACAACAACATTAAACAACAATAAGGTTTGAAGTTCAAATGAACTTATACATTATATAAGTTGTTATTACAACTCAACGTCTACTAATGTCTACATCGTCTTCGTCATCGCCGGATGAAGTGTCATCATCAAGCTGACCACCCGGTGATGATTTACGTGACCGGGGAATTGGAAAAGAGCCAGAAGCCAAGAGAGATTTGATCTGCTCTCGTAGAGCAGCATACTGAGCATCTCTACGTTTATCTTTCTTCTTCTCTCTTTCTTCTCTCTCCTTCTCTCTTTCTTCTCTCTCCTTCTCTCTTTCCTTGGCAGCTTCTAGCTCGGATGTGAGCTTTTCTACATGGGCCCGCATAGAGGCGAGGGTATCCCCATCAAGCGACTCCCCTCCGGATGAAGTGCCTATTCCGTGATTCCACACCTATAGCGGTAGAATTGCTTAGCGGGAAGCCCGTATACCCTCCTCCCTTTTGGACCGCCAGCCGCCTGCGTCCATAGTCTCTCAGCATCCTCGTCCGACGGTTGGATTGTTTCGCCCGATGAAGATGTTGGCTGGCTGCGTGCAAACTCTTCCAACTCAGCTGTGAAGCGACTCTATAAGAAAAATTAAATTAGTATTCAAAACTTATATAAAACTAAATCAAAGTACTTAATGAAAATTAAAAACTTACATGTACAGCCGAGGCTCGGTCCTCGACCCACTTTTCTTCGTCCGAATCTTTCTTCTTCTTGACAGTATGA
>MCJB01051779.1:0-10162 GCA_002018475.1 Nicotiana obtusifolia
CTCTATAAAATAGATAATTATCACACCATTATAAGTCTAACCATCATAGTTGTTTAAGCACACTTGGTCGTCAAGATTGGACGATGAAGAGCGTACCCATTTTCTATTGGGAGGTAAGGTTTATGTCCCCCTCCATTTCTGTACTTTATGATATATCTATGAAAATTAACACTAGGCATGCAGCCTAGTAGATTTTATTAAAAAAAAACCATCAAGTCTATTTTGGTAGTGAGGGACTATTCAGATGTATTCCCAGCAGATCTTCCGGGCATGTACTGCATATTTACTTTGGGACTATGAGGCGTTTACTCGGGAGATCCCCCTATCTTGCATATTTACTTTGGGACTACGAGGCGATACCTCGGGAGATCCCCCTGTCGTGCATATTTATATTTGGGACTACGAGGCGGTACCTCGGGAGCGACCCTGTTGTTTACCTCTAATTATTGAGCTATTATTTTCTGAAACTTCTCATTGTTTAAATTCTCAATTATTTCAAAATATTATTATATCTTCTGCCTTGCTTATCTTTTAAACCAGTAGCGCCCTGACCTGACCTCGTCACTACTCTACCGAGGTTAGGCTTGGCACTTACTGGGTACCGTTGTGGTGTACTCATACTACACTTCTGCATATCTTTTTGTGCGATCCAGGTTCTTCCCACCAGATCAGATACCAGTGAATTGGACGGCACGTGGAGAATTCAAGGTTATATCTGCTAGCGTCCGCAGACGTCAGAGTCCCCCTCTACCCTTATTATGTTGTTTCCCCTTACTCTCTTTAGACTTGATGTATAGAGATACGCTTGTGAATTATTTCTACCGGGTTCTGGGAGTTGTAATTATTAAATCATGGTTTGTATTTATATATCATGTGTTGAATTTGGGGTTCAGTTTATTATTCAGATATTTTGCAAATTGTTAGGCTTACCTAGTCTTAGAGATAGGGTGCCATCACGACAACCTATGGAGAAAAATTAGGGTCGTGGCAAGTTGGTATCAGAGCTATAGGTTCATAGGTGATATGAGTCACAAGCAGGTTTAGTAGAGTCTCGCGGATTGGTACGGAGACGTCTGTACTTATCTTTGGGAGGCAATGGAACTGCTAGGAAAAGTTTCACTTCTTTGATTCCTTATCGTGCGAGATTTTGACTTCGGACTCTAAATTTCTGTCTTTCTATTCTCTCACATATGGTGATGACACGTACAGCTGGATCAGATGACCAGACACCCACGCCCCCTGCTAGAGCCGCGAGAGGCCGGGGCCAGGGTAGAGGCCGAGTACGTCCACGTGGTGCAGCTAGAGCACTCGCACGAGCTACTACAGAGGAGACACCAGTAGCTCCAGTTGGAGGGCAGGCACCTGTTACTGCAGCAGCCCTCGAGGAGACTCTAGCCCAGTTTCTGAGCATGTTCAACACCTTGGCTCAGGCAAGATTGATACCACTTGCTCCTGCCACATCTGAGGTAGGGGGAGGAGCATAGACTCCCATCGCCGGTACCCCAGAGCAGCGGGTTCAGGTCGACCAGGTTCCCGAGATCATACTGATGCAGCTGGTAGCTCTAGTTCAACCCGAGGATAGGGCAGCAGCTTCTGAGGCAAAGCAGCTCAGGCTCGAGAGGTACAAGAAGTACCACCCTCCTACTTTCAGTGGCTTGACGTCAAAGGATGCCTAGGGTTTTCTTTTGGAGTGCCACTGTATCCTCTGTACTATGGGTGTTGCGGAGACTAGTGGGGTTTCTTTCACTACGTTCCAACTTAGAGGAGCGGCCTATCAGTGATGGCGCGCATACGAGTTGGATAGTGCGGCTGAGGCATCTTCACTCACTTGGGCTCAGTTCTCATATATGTTCTTAAGGGAGTATGTTCCCCAGAGTCTCAGAGATGCATGGCTCGCGGAGTTTGAGCAATGCGCCAGTGTCCTATGACTGTGTCAGAGTATGCGATCCGATTCAGTAACTTGGCTAGGCATGCACCAGCCTTGATGTTTACTGTTCGAGAGCGGGTTCATCGGTTTATTGAGGGGCTCATCCCTAGTATCAGATTCAGCATGGCCGAAGAGTTGGAGATGGATATTGCGTACCAGCAGGTAGTAGGGATTGCTAGGAGGTTGGAGGGTATGCTGACTCGAGATAGAGAGGAGAGAGAGGTCAAGAGGCCTCGAGAGTCTGACACTTATAGTGTTACTCGTGCCCCGGCTACAGCTCATCAGGGCAGAGGTTATATGGGTCCCCCTGTTCATTTAGCAAATCCAGCCGCCAGCGGTGCTCCGACCACTACTAGGCCCCAGGATCCTTATTATTCACCGCCAGTGTCTAGTGTGCCTCCAACGGGGTGCTTTCAGTGGGCAGTCCAGTCAATCAGGCCTGAGCCAGTCACAGCAGCCATACCCTCCCAGAGCTTGTTTTGAGTGTGGCGACACTCGTCATGTGGTGAGGGATTGCCCCAGATTCAAGAGGGGTACGCCTCCATAGATTTCTCAGGCGCCACGTTCTCCACCAGGTCCTCAGGCTATGGTTACAGCACCAACTACCACCCCACCTGCACAGCCAGGTTGAGGTGGAGGTCGGACAGATAGAGGTCACCCTAGAGGGAAGGCCAAGTCAGATATTATGCCCTTCTTGCTAGGACGGAGGCAGTTGCATCAGATTCTGTTATCAGAGGTATTGTTCCGATCTGTCATAGAGATGCATCGGTCTTATTTGATCCAGCCTCCACTTATTCCTATGTGTCATCTTATTTTGCCCGTATTTGGGCGTATCCCGTGATTCTCTGAGTTCACCTGTTTATGTGTCTACACCGGCGGGTGATTCTATTGTTGTTGACCGTCTACACTAGAAGGATTGGCCACAGGTGTGGCACCACAGAAGCGGCTCGTTGGCTGCAAATGCGCATTTGGAATGTGTGGGCTGAGTCCGCAGGTGCGGACATGGGGCGTAGATGCGCGACCGCAGAAGCGGCCTTGAGCTAGAGGGGCAGGGGCGCAGGTGCGAAGGCTCGACCACATCTGTGAGTCCGCAAATACGAAATGGGTGCTGCAGAAGCAGAAAGAGGCCAAGTGGGGAGGGCCGCATCTGCGATGCTTTTTCCGCATATGCAGAGCCGCGATGTGGTCAATTCTCCACAGAAGCGAAAATCACTTGAGGCAGAAGGGTTCATTTAAGAGGGGACTTAGGCCATTTTGGTTCATTTATTTCACTTCTTGGGCGATTTTGGGGCTTCTTAGAGAGGGGTTTTCACCTAGCTATTGAAGGTAAGTAATTTCTATCCAATGTAAGTTAAGTACATAGATTATGGGTAGATTTTAACAAGTAAAATTGTGAAAATTATGGGTTTTGTTGAAAAATCTAGGTTTTGATAAAAATGAGATTTAACCATGAAAATGATTATAAAATTAAGTGAAAATGATATATTTGAGTTAGTGAGGTTATGGTAACAATTATCTTCAAAAATTTTTGGAATCCAAGCACGTGGGTCCGAGGGTGAATTTTAGGAATCTTCCAATTAGGGGTGGATAATTACCCTAATAGTTAAATTATAAAATTTTGAGTATATATTGACTTATTTATATAATATTTGGTTAGTTTAGGGTTGTTTGGCACCGAATTGAGGATTTAAAGCGTAATTGTGGACCGGAAGTGAGCTTGAGAACGAGGTAAGTCTCTTGCCTAACCTTGTAAGAGGGAACTCATCCCTTTAGGTGTATTTTTGTTGTGAATTACTTGTGTGGGGAGCTACGTACGCACTAGGTGATGAGAGTCCGTGTGTAGCTATATTGCATGAGATGTCCGGGTAGTCTTAGGTATATATCATGCTTTAATTGTACTGTCATGTTTGTTATGCATATTAATTATCTTGAATAGAGCTGAGACTAGAGATTTTAAAGTTATAAATTTCCAAGTTAGATTTCTTATTTTGGAGAAAGAATTGAAGAATATCTAATGACACTGAGAAATTCATGTCATCTCGTGCCGCAAGTACTTCTGCTAGCGAGGTAAACTTCTCTATTCTCATGGGAACGGGCCGTTCACCTCGGCAATTTAATAGATGCATCTATGGTTCGTGCCGTTCGACCTCGGCGGTGCACACCATATATTTTTGGATCGGGCCGTACGACCTCAGCATAAATCATGTGTGATAATACTCGGAGCCTAATTATACTTGATATTATCTTATGTCTTGAGAGGTTATAATTTAATTAATGATAGAAATTGACTTGGAGTTAGTAAGTGTTGGTTAGAGATGCTGGAATTTACTATTAGTGAAAGAATCATTTATTCACTGCTTGTTATTGTGTTATTATTATTATTCACATAACCGATGCTTATTTATAATTTATCTATTCTATTTGTTGGCCCATAGTAAGTGTCGATGTCGATCCCTCGTCACTACTTCTTCGAGGTTAGACTGGATACTTACTGGGTACATGTTGTTTATGTACTCACGCTACACTTCCGCACTAACCGTGCAGGATCTGAGGCAGGTGCATTTGGTAGTCATCCCGACGCGCACCCCTGATACCCGAGACTTAGCGGTGAGCTACTTTCTGAGTCCGTTCTGCAGCACCCGGAGTCTCTCTTTTGTATTTACTTTGTGTCTACTCTACTTCAGATAGTAGTTTAGTGTTTTGTATATTCTACTAGTAGCTCATACACATGCGACACCAGGTCTTGGAATTATGCTAGTAGACATTTGATGATTTTTGAGTATTTATTTTACCACACTTGTTCTTATAATTGTTTACATTTTATTTTATTAAAGTTCTCACCTCTTATATATTTATTAATTAAAAATCAACAATTTCAAAAATGTTAAAAAAATAATACATGGCTAATTAATCGTTGGCTTGTCTAACGACGATGTTGGATGCCATCACAACTTATAAGAGAAATTGAATCGTGACAACAGTGCGATCATTATATTTTCCCCGTCATCCAAGGATAGAAATCATTTTGGAATTTTTTGGATAGTAATATCATTGTTGGATTCCTTCATAATGGCGTTGTTAGTAAAAATGATTTCAACTTCTTTGTGCATTGAAGAGTAATTAGGATTAACACGATCCTTCCGATCATTAATAATATAATAGCTCCTATTGGTTAAGAGAAATCCTCACTTATCTACATGGTTAGGAAAAAATGTTGCTTGGATCTTTACCTCCTTTAAAAGTTTATCCTGCAGTTAATGTCATTAATAAAAATAATATAAATAAGTAAAATATATACTACAAATTTAAACTTGCGTTACTCTTTGTTAACTAATATTATAGGACTAAAATTTACATTGTGACTTGAACTTTTGTGTCTTACTAAACTTCTTCGAGTTACTAATACTTTTATTGCTCAATCACATGAATATATTTTTGGTGCTGACAAACTAAAAAATAAATATATATTCAGTCTCACAAGAAACAGTGGTACGAAAAACACTTTTGTAAATCATATTTTTTCTTTACATTTTCACCTTATCTAAGAAATTAGGACTTTAGACAAAGACTCTTGTTTAGGATAGTTGGTATAGAAACTACCCTTAACATGGTAACAAAAGTATATTAAGAAAGGTTTCTTGAAGATGCTTTAGTAATAAAAGGAGAGTATGTACTCAAATAAAGGAGTGTCACAGCAGATGCAATGATATGTTCCAGGGGTTTTATTGTTCGCTGTTCCAATACTCTCTGAAAATGAAAAGAAGATCACTAAAGCAAGCAACAAAGAAATATTTTTAGAATCATGTTTGCCATCCCAATTCAAGGGCACAAGCACCAAATGCAATTAGATCTACTCCATCACGTTTAGACATCCAAATTAATCAGAAGTCTACATTAATCATACTACCTTTAGAATTGAAATTTGAACTCGTGGTTGATATCAGTTTGAGGAAAGAAGTAACATAGTCACAGCTTAAAATTATCTGCCAGGTCATTCATATAGATTTGCTATGGAGGGAAATAGCAAATCACGAAAAATAGGGAAGAGTTAAATAGATTATAAATGGAGGCTTGTGCATGGAAAGGTTGTGATCCTAAAGAAGGGGCATGAAACGTACGCCTCTGTCACTTGCATCTGTTTGGACTAGAGCAACTTTTGTTAGAAAAATATCGGCTACTACTTGTAATTGTTAACTTGGAACCATTATGCTTCGCCAAACTCGCTTCTACGTAATAGATTGCTCTAGCATTAATATAAGTATTCCCGTTTGCCAAAAAAAAAACAGAGGTCTTGATATGTTATTTGGTGTTCTTTTTTCTCCTCTTTGTAAATAATGTACTTCTTAGCTTCCTGAATTCATCTTCAGCATTGGTACCGATTATACTTGGTTATTAGAGCAAATTTTATGGGTGGTCACACAATTTTATGTTTATTATCCAAAAGTCATTTTTCTTTTTTTGTTACATAAAAGTTATTTAATTTTATGTTCATTATCCAAAAATCACTTTTCTTTCTTTTGTTACACAAAAATTATTTGTCTATGCTCTAGTTATCATAATACTTACTTTGACAGATTTTACAAATTTTCACCTGAAAAGTCTATTATGCCCTTGATATTATAAATCATACGAATTTATGTAATACCTTTTATATTATATGCTATATAATATACTTTTACTCAGGTACTTTACTTATAATTAAAATAACTTGATATTTTTTCTTTTTTTTTTAATAATATATTCGTACACTTAATTTTTTCTTAACGGTAATTTTCAAGTTATATAAGTAGCATTTTAAATTTGTCAATAAATATTATCGTGAACAAATCTCAAGTCCACGTTCTTACTCATGCTTAATGAAATATTTTTCATGATCAGCCAAGGCATACTCATTAATCCAATAAATAAAATACCCATATTTAGCACAATGACACATCAAATTAATACTTTCAAATAAATAATATTAACAGATAAAGCTTTAAAAATCTTAATATTAAATACAAATATCTTCGAAACTTTTTTTAGAAATTTGTATTGACTATAAAAAAAAGTATCATTTGTTAAACAAATCTATTTTTTATTATTTCAAATAAATAATTTTTTTATGGTTTTTATATTTAAAATATATTCATGTTTAAATATGATTAACAAATTGAGTGCCGTGAAAAAATTAAATGTATGGACATATTATAAAAATAATATATAAAATAATTTAAATTTATTTTAATTATAAGTAAGTACCTAGTTAAAAATATATTATATAGCATATAATATAGAAGGTATTAAATAAATGAAAGGATATATAATGTCAAGAGCATAATAGACTTTTCAAGTAAAAGTATTATAAAATCTGATCAAGGTGATTTTTGTGATAAACATAGCAAAGTAAAATAATTTTTTGTGTAACAAAAAAAAAAAACTTTTATACAATGAATACAAAGTTTAATGGCCATCCATAAAATTTACTCTTTGTTATAACTTTTATTTTCTTAAATTGTGTATGTGTAGTAGCTCTCAAGCGCGACTGTTGCTTTATTGATGCATCATATATGAAATCGAAACCTAGATAAATTTCTCCTCTAATACTTGACTAATCGTGTGGTTAAATTTGGCAATTCTCTTCCATTGCAGCTTCCAGAAATTTCATGCTCCTAGGCCCTAGTAAGGCTGTGGCCCACGGTGGGCCTGACCCGGGATCGGCCAAAGCCTGCAGTCCTGGCTGGCCTAACGGGCCTGTGGTCCGGTCCGGGACGGTCTTGGGCTTCAAAACAAGGGAGGCCCGCGACGGGCCGGTTCAAAGGAAAAGCCCGACAGACCCGGCCCGTAGCGAGCCGGTCCCAACCCCACGAAACCGCCAGGCTCGGGACCGCCAGGCCCGGGACCGCTAGGCCCATTAGGCCTAGGCCGCGGTGGGCCACAGCATTAGGCCCTAGCCCCTAGCTAAGAAGTTAACACAAATAAATTCCTTTTCTCTCTTTTTTCCTAAATCTTTGAGATAATGAAGTCGGTCTCAAGAGAGGCACGTGGTCAGCATACGACATCTTTAAGATCAGACACCACAGAAAAAAGAAAAAGAAAATAAAAACACCAATCCTTATTAGTACAAAGTATAAACAAATCCAATGTACATATACTTCCAAAAGAAAAGGAGAATAAAAAAACCAAACTTTTATATTTGCTTCTCCTTCTCATCCTGGTTCTCTCTATCTTCCAACAACTCCTAAGCGTCAACTATGGCTTCTCTTCTCACCAACGGGATCTCAAGCTTCTGTCCTCAACCCATCACTGAACAGCCTAAACTCTCAAAAGGGTCTAACTTTCTGTTAAAATCACCTGCCCCCAGATGCCCAAATTCAGCTAATTTCAAGATTAGAGCTGCTGATGTAAGCTATGATGTCATGGCCCCAGGTAAAGAATCATCTTTTACAACCTCAAATGAAGACGACCCACTTCAGAAATTCTTGAAAAGAGACTATAAATGGGGTTTCAATGAAAAAATTGAATCTTTTTCACTGCCTAAAGGTCTTTCTGAGGAAACTATAAGGTTAATTTCTTCAAGAAAGAATGAGCCTGATTGGATGCTTGAGTACAGGTTGAAATCGTATGAGAAATTTGTTAAGATGAAAGAGCCTAAATGGTCTGATAATAAGTACCCTGAAATTAATTTTCAAGATATTGTTTATTATTCAGAACCTAAAAAGAAACCAACTTTGAATAGTCTTGATGAGGCTGATCCTGAGCTTGTTAGGTATTTCGATAAATTGGGTGTGCCTTTGAATGAAAGGAATCGCTTAGCAAATGTTGCTGTTGATGCTGTTCTTGATAGTGTTTCTATTGCCACTACTCATAGAAAGACTTTAGAGAAGTCTGGTGTGATCTTTTGTTCAATTTCTGAGGCTATTAGGGAGCATCCAGATTTAGTCAGGAAGTATTTGTTTAGAGTTGTGCCCCCTGAAGATAATTTTTACGCGGCTCTTAATTCAGCTGTGTTTAGTGATGGATCATTTGTGTATATACCTAAGAACACCAAGTGTCCTATGCAAATATCTACTTATTTTAGAATAAATGCAATGGAGACTGGACAGTTCGAGAGGACTTTGATTGTTGCGGATGAAGGGAGTTTTGTGGAGTATTTAGAAGGGTGTACAGCACCTTCATATGATACGAATCAGTTACATGCTGCTGTTGTGGAATTGTATTGTCATGAAGGTGCAGAGATTAAGTACTCCACCGTGCAGAATTGGTATGCGGGGGATGAGGAAGGTAGAGGAGGGATTTATAATTTTGTTACAAAGAGGGGACTTTGCGCTGGGGCTCGATCGAAGATATCATGGACACAAGTGGAGACTGGCTCAGCTATTACTTGGAAGTATCCAAGTGTTGTGTTAGAGGGTGATGAATCCGTTGGTGAATTCTATTCTGTGGCTTTGACCAATAACTATCAGCAGGCAGATACAGGAACGAAGATGATACACAAAGGGAAGAATACTAGGAGTAGAATTATCTCAAAGGGTATTTCAGCAGGACATTCTAGAAACTGTTACAGAGGACTAGTTCAGGTCTTATCAAATGCCGACAATGCCCGGAATTCCTCCCAGTGTGATTCAATGCTCATTGGTGATAATGCTGCAGCCAACACTTATCCGTACATTCAGGTAAATTGCTCTCTGTGGTTCTGTGAACTGTGATTTTGCTTTCTGTCTCTGCTCGATAAAATAGTTCTTTGGGTAAATTGCTCTCTGTGATTTAGTAAACGTTACCTCACTACCTTGAAAAGTACATAATTGTCAAATATGACCTTTTTACTCTTTAGGTGGAAAACATGCTCTTTCTGTGATCTCAGTGTACTTTACTGCATTCGGTGGATCTCCTGATTTACGCATGATGCTGGTATCATTAAGTTCCATTTTCCCGTTCTCATAGCGCAGAAGCAATGTATTTAAGCTACTACCCCAATCAAAGATCTCTCCTATTTCAGTTGTAGAAAGAGGGGGGGAAAATAGTGTCCACCTTGAAATTAGAATCATTCCACAGGAGCTGAGAAGGATAGGTTCAATAAATATACAGCACTGTAGTTAGTTCTTTTTCTAGAATAGATGTTAAAACAAGTTAATAAGGTCTATGCTGGGCAGTCGGAGTGGAAATCTTTGATCTGTCCAGCAGGTCAATAAACAGCCTCTCTTTCCTTGCTGGGTCGTATGTTACTTGTGGAGGTCAAAATAAAAAGAGGGGTGG
>MCJB01051779.1:10228-36830 GCA_002018475.1 Nicotiana obtusifolia
GGGGGAGTACTGCTTGCTTTCATTTGACTTTGATTGGCATGAGAATATCTGCTGTTTTAACTTTTAATATGTCCATAAAACCTGCGTTGGATGAAAAGCAACTACCACGGGTGTCCCTGTGCATGATACTGTGGGTGTGTGTTGATTTTTCTGGAATTGAATTAAGCGGAATTTTATTAAGCCTCAGTTGCCGAAGATTAATGTTTACTTCTGCGTGGAGATGATACTAATAAAAATTGTAATGTATGTGGTGTATGTTTTAACAAGCAGCAAAGTGCATGCTCATCTGTTTGAATAACTAGTCTTTGTGCTTCGTCCAGGTGCAGTACATTTCTAATGAATGTAGTCTAACTCAGTGACCTTCGATAACCATCTTAAATTTTGTCAAGTCTAGGAAATTTTACCTGCATTAAATCCTGGATGTGATAGTTTTCTAGTAAAATGCTGCAGGAAACGCGCTCCCATCCCTTGCGATTTGTTGGGGAAACTAGTATTCCAAAGCAATCTATAGACTCTTATATTCTTGATTGGATTACCCTATCTGTCTTTCTATTTTTTAGGATCTCTCAGAAAGCTTCTGTGGTTTCTATGTAGAAACAGATTTGTACATAGGGATCAAATGAAAAGAATCATTTTTTTCTGTTTGGTGTGGTTTTTAAGATCCCAGTCAGATGCTACATGAATTTGGTAGTTATCGCTGGTACACATTGATATGAATTGTCATTTTGATCAAGCCTTGTCGTAGATGCTCTTTCTACATGTCTATATGATACTCCGGTGCGTTGGAGCACAGATCAGTTTGATTGAGAAATCGGATCATTTTGGTCAATCCTTGTTCTGTTTTGAATTTTCCATCTCTGTATTTACATATGGCATTACTTTGACAGGCCAAAAACCCCTCTGCGCGTATAGAACATGAAGCCACAACTTCAAAGATTGGTGAGGATCAGTTGTTTTACTTCCAGCAGAGAGGAATCGACTATGAGAAAGCAATGGCTGCAATGATTTCTGGGTTTTGCAGAGATGTTTTCAATGAACTTCCTGATGAATTTGGTGCTGAGGTGAACCAACTAATGAGCTTGAAGCTTGAAGGATCTGTAGGTTAAGCACACCTTTCATTTGGTCAACAAAGTTGATTGCTGGTGTGAAAATTTTACACTTTGTAGCCAATTAATTTGTCATCTGTAAAAGTTGTAATAGTTGTAATAGTATCATACAAACTTTTGCTATATACACTTACGTAAATAATGTGTCAAGGTATTGTCTTCTGATCCCATTTTTCATCCATCCTAGCAGTTCCACGGCCTCAAATAGTCAAATGTATTGTGCTTGAGAAAGTGACATAATTCAATTAGAAATAGATATAAGGAAGAATATAGCTTTAGAAAAGATACTAAGTGGTCTTTTGGTACAAACACAAGTAATGCAAGGATTAGTAATGCAGGGATTGTAGTGTTAGGATTATTTTTTATCAAGTGTTTGGTTTATTGTATTAAAAATTAGCTTGTGTTTGGTTTAAAACTGTACAAAATCTTTTTTACAATTATACCCTTGAATATTCTTCTTTCTGTATATAAAGAAATTTAGGAAAAGGGTTTGAGGGCCGGTTTAGTAATTTTAGGGTCTTATCTAGGTATAGTTAATGCAGGGATTAGTAATCCCTTGGTTTCCTTGGTATTAGTTAAGCCCTCCTATGAGGTATAAGTAATTCATGTATTAAATATGCATAAATTGAATTGAGCAACCAAACATTGTATTAGACGAATTAAATTTTTATATAGGGATTATTTTACTTAGTACAGCCTACCAAACGATCCCTAATAGTGTTGGATTCCGTGGAGCTCAGTGTTAATTACAGAGTAATCAATCTATACTCTATATCTATGTAGTCTATTGTCGCCTGTCTAGTTTTGCCTCAGGCCAAAAAGGTCTGGCTCAAGAAAATAAAGTCCTGAAAATGTTGGGTATTTAGGATTTTTTTTTCCTTGGGGGGAGGGGGAGGGAGTGAAAAGAGTAGCATAAAAAAATATTTTCTTGTAAAATTAAACAAACACTAGCAAATATTTTTCGGAAAATCTTTTTCAACTAAAGAAACATTTTCCTTCGTATCAAATGCACCCTATATCTTTCCCTAAATGAAGAATGGACCAAAAGAAATTCCTCTATAAGCTAGAGAAGTCTTAATCAAGCCATAAGCAAACAACGGAGATCTGATTATTGTTTACCAATGTTGAAGTATAAATCTTACAATGCTTGTTTTACAATATCTGACATAAATATAAGTAAAAAGATTTTTCATTTGAGGAACTAAATTTGAATAGATTTTTCTCTTTATAAATAACATCATGCTTGAATAGCATTGGTGCATACCAATATTCAGATTAGCTATCTATTCTGACTATGTTTTCGTAGTTATATCAAGGGGAAAAGACATTCCTTGTTTCAATGTTCATATGAAATTTAGAGTACTTTGTTTGCAAGAATCTTCACAAGCCAATAGGCCTCTAATTCTAATTCGTTTGTATAGTAATCAATTCTCTTGCTCTAAATTTGAAATAGGTCAAATAGAATATTGTCCTTTTATTTTCTCTGTCCCATTTCTACTCGGTGCCTTTACCAATACTTGCCTAATGGAGAATAATACTTTTATAAGTAATTATTTGCTTTAATTTTTCTAGTTCATTTTAAACTTTAAACTATGATATCCTTATCTGAAAATTATCATACATAATGATATACTAATATGGTGAAATAAATGCTTTTTATATGTAATCATTGCCATGTCACTTGATCACCAACTCTCAATCATTCTATTTTAAAATTATATGATATATCATATGACTTACATATTAGACAGTTATCATAGTTAGTATTATCAAATGACTAACAGATTCAACCTTGTTCTCATTAAACTGAAAATGGAAATAATTAACTTGATGAATAAAGAATAATGATTAGTCACTTTAGGTCACTTACCAATGTTAATAACTACAATATAATTATTATGGAGTGTATATAAGTCAAACAATTTTGAGTTCGTTCATTTTGAATTGCCTTTATTTTTTTTGGGATTGCCTTATTGACTTAACAGTATGACACGAGCGATATCATAATAAGAAAACCGTTCACTCACTTATTTTAAATAAGATTTGTAAAACCTTTAATTAAGTATCATTGGAAGTATATATGGTTCATCATAAAGAAAGAGTATAACTACAATACACGGATAGTATAAGAGAATTTTAATTATCAGATCAGATAAAGAATAACTAGTCCATAAAAGGACTAGTAACCTGAAAAAAAGACAGACAATCAATTTGTTACAACAACGAGATTGCATTAATGATATTAAAAAATATTTACACTATCAATGTATAAAAATTAAATCTATAAAGAACGAGACACCATTGTGATAATAACAATAGTATCACTACAAAATTAACAATTTGGAATAATAACGATATTTACCATACCATAATACTCTCCGACACACAATTGGTTGACTAGCCTTTTTTAAAAAGTGAAAGGGGCTAACTCTTGAATAACTTCAAGAAACACAGACATTGGAGAAAATTGAAAGAAAAGAAAAAGCCAGCAGACATAGTCGTTGACTCGTGAGAAAATTAAAAAGTTGGCCTTGGACTTGGCCCCTCTTATATTTGCTGATGCTAACTGTATAGTATATACTTTTCTGATTCAATTATTGAACCTCGCCGGTGGAATATTATTTTCTGTGACACTTTCCCACTACTCTATAGCTTATCGCCACACATTTATGTTTTTTTTTTTAATCACAGAAAGACGAGTGTTCCATGTTTCACCTTTTGACGTCGAGCTCATTGACAAGCCATGATTTACAATGTTCAGGACATTATCTAGACTTATGTATCAAAACTTGAAGGGGGATTTAAAATTTAAATTTATTGGAATCCATATTTTGAGTGATAAAATTTTATTTATCGTTATATCAAAATAATGAATGCATGACATGTGTTTTGTAATTTTTTTCCATATATATTTAAGCTTTGAATCATAATCTTGACAAACTCATAATAGTAAGTGTTTATACCAAATAATATGTAAACTTATCATGATTAATCAAGTACTATTATGAGTTTATCAAGATTATGATTCAAAGCTTAACATCCGACACACACTCACATGCATATATACATTCTTTATGTCTCATTTTATAACACACTCTTTTTTAGTCTTTGCCAAACAAAAATATCAATTTTTATATTTAAAAATAATTGGCATATCTTAGAGTACAAGTTTTCAAAAAATAAATTTTGTTTCCTAAACTGGGCTTCAAATTAAACACGTCACATAAATTGAAATGATGAATGCATATATTATAAGTAAAAAATATTTGTTTCAACTGAACCCATTTTAAAATTATACACATAAATCTGCCCCTTGCAAGCACTAGTGGCATTTTTCAATTTGGTTTAAAGGAATTATTGAAAAAAATAATTACCATATTTTTTCTTATTTTAATTAACTAGGTAAACATGGGACTTATATTGCACGTAAGATGTGACTAAGTGTGTGTGTGTGTATATATATATATATATATATATATATATATATAGCATTCTTCATTTACCTAAATAAGTCTACTAGACTACCACTATAATTATAAATAATGAATTCTTTCTACCACTTTAATTTTCTAAACCATGCTGCAATTTTGTAATTTACAACTATTTTTGTTAACCATTTAACTTATTATGTTTCTCATGGTTCATGATGTCTTAAAAACAATATTCATGCTCAAGAACCCAATTCTACTTAAAGGGTGCTAGCTAGGTGTTGCTTTCAGGTAATAACCCTAAACTTTTACTCCACCAAAAATTATTTCATTTGAGCAAAATGGAAAGTGTTTGTGTTTATTCTGCTATATGTATGTTGCCCTTCCGTAGAAGCGTTTATGCAGGAATCATGATTATCATGAATTTCCTATAATCGGAGGATAATATTTTGGAACAAGAAATAATGTTAGAGAAGTATATGCTTTCGCATAATCTAAAATAAGGAACAAGCGACAAAACTTTGGAACAAAAAAATAATACAACCAAGTTTATATTTCTATGAACTTTGATTTGATTTCGTTTAGAATCTCGATTTGGCCATTTGTTTATCCTTGGCTTCGGGTAACAATTAAATTTGTACGTAGTTTTAAGGACACGTGACTTGGTTTGATACAAATAAGAGATAATAAAGTAAAGACTAAATTCAGTAAATAAATTGAGAAAGAATGCAAACCACAAGTTCAGAATAGCTTGACTTCAATTGATTTCTTTAAGATGGACAAATATGAACCAAATGAATAAAGAAATAACTAGAGCAAATTACTTTTCTGTATATTGATAGTCGTTGCTGAGATGCCTTTTACAATTATGCTACCCCTTGATATAGGGAGGGGAATGATTCTTATACAAGGTAAAAAATCTATTTACAAGGTAAAATATCCCTTGATTTATTGATTTCAACGTCCTTGCTGATTTCCGCCGAGATACTTCCGTATCACGGGATTTCTAGTCCTTCTGTTACGCAAATCTAATAATTTTACCCTAGGGCATTTACCCTAATCGACCTCAACGATCTCACCTCAGATATCATGACTTCGAGTTCCGATTCGATGACGCCCGGTCTCGACCTTCGTTCCTTGATGCCTCGACCCCGGTCTATCGAGCAGTAATTCTAATCGACACCAGCCGTATAAATTCGAATCCGATTTTCCCTACACAAGCGATTCAAGCTCGACCCCATACACCATCCATTAAAGGAAATTTACCTAGTTATATACGTCATTTATGTCAATGAGCTTTTATTTTTGAACCATTTTCCAAGTGTAGAAATTTCATGCCAGAAGAGGAAGGTAACGGAAAGAAACCAAATACTCCTAGTAAATAGAGTATAACTAAACTGCCGATTTAAACAAAATTAGTATCTTGTTGAGAAACAATTTTTTCTATTTGTATCATTGTATGCTAAATCCATACAAGATTACTCACGCAACTTTGTAAAAATAATCTTCAAAATTTGAAGTTTCTAATATATCAAAGCAGTATTTTAACTTCACAATTTTTAAACGTATCTGACAAAATGAGACGTCTAATTCGACAACGTTCCAGAAAGCATTGTAACACAAGCTTCATCCAAGGCCGGTTAGTATACATCTCCATCATCTATTGTGTATTACTTGTGGCAGAGACAAAACGTTAAGAGCTGTTTGGAAAGCCACATGCGAATTGAATTTGGGTGTAATTACACAGTTTGGCATGTTTGTCTGATTAATGATCCGCATGAAATTGGGTGTAATTGGAGAGGTGTAATTACACTCTTCAATTCTCAAGGGAAAGGTGAGAATTGCTGGTAATTACACTATGTAATTACAAGGTTATTTTTTAATTTCTTTCCTTTTTGTTTTAATTTTTATTTATTTTTATATTTTTATTTTTTAATTTATTTTTTTAGTTTTAAATAATTTTTCTTTATACATTATTTATCTTTTATTTCTCTACCTTTTACTTCTTGTGATTTCATGTAATTGCTCGTATATTTTATTTCTTTTTATTTTATTTTCTTCATTTACTGTAACTGCGTTATTGTTCTAGCTAATTTTTGAAACTATGCCTCCCAATATTAGAAATAATGAGTCGTTAACAAACTTGGCATAAAACGAGTGATGTCACTAAAATAGAACTTTTTTGTTGAATGAGATTATAAACTTATTATATTTCTTAGTCTTAAGTTGTATTGAAATTATTTTTATTATGTTGGAATTTGACAGATGTTAAACCATTTTTTTTGTTGAAATTGTGTTATATTTGTGGTTCCAGTTTACTTGTTTTAATAGTGCTGTCTTGTTATTTCACATTACATCTTGTTCATTTTTTTAGTTAGAATTGATAGTTAATTTTAACAAATATTTGAATAATGTTATGATATTATATTTATAATATTAATTTATTTTATCAAACATGCATTCGATGATATTCTTACAAAATGGATGCTTTTAGTTTTTAAACTAAATAGTATTAATTTGAAAAATACGTATCAATTATTTTTACAATATTAGTTCTAAATATATGATTACTAATTAATGTATATTGAAAAAAATATTCATCTTAAATACCAAATCTAATATTATTTACACTTATAAAAATCGTTTATAGGCATATGTTTATTATAATATTTAACTTTTAAGTTTTAATAATTATTTTATTTATAATTTAATTTAACTGTGTAATTACATTTGTGCAACCAAACAATGTGCTTGTAATTATTCTATGATTATGTTATGACAAACAAATATGTCGTTGTAATTACTATATTGTGTAATTACTAAATTGTGTAATTATATATCAATTCAATTATCAGATAGCTTTCTAAAAGAACCCTAAGTAATTTCTTTTCATTTGTCTAATTTTTTATGGACAATTTTACCAAATGAATATATTGATGGAAGGTAATAAAGATAAAGATAATGGGGTATTACCACCCCCTGCAATATCTGCATAGGGAAAAGGATCTTATTTATTTTTACTCGGTTTTATTGGGTTGACAAAAGATGCAATACTATTTTCCTGGACCTCCATGATGCTATTCCAAGGCCAGCTCAGTCCATGTTTTTTAAAACCCAACGTATTATTTTTCAAGTTAAACTTCAAAGAAACCTTCATGGCACATGCAACTGTTTCTTCTTTCTTGACCCCACCAAAACCAATTTTCCCTCTATATAAATATAAATATTTCCTCATTTCAGTTTCACTTCACCTCTCCAACAATTTCTCATTTTCTCTCACTTTTTCTCCACACCCTTAGAGAAAACCATGAACAGTCTTTTGAGTAAACAACATGCTTACTCAAAGATGGAAATGGAGGACCCTGAGGAAATTCAACATAGGAGAGCACAGTTCTTGATTTACAAGGCATTACAGAAAGCAGATTCTGCTGTGTCACAGAGAAAGCAGCAGCCCTGGCTAAAAGTGAGAGTGTGTAAGTTGAAGATCAAGATTGGACGGAGATTAAAGAGGTTTAGGAAGAGCATATTGTCGACGTTCTCTGTCACTAGAGGTGGTGTTTACAAGCAATTCATGTCCCAATTGAAATCTTGGAAACGTTTGCTTAAGGGTAGAGATGCTATGGTTACTGCTCTTCCACCAATATTCACTACTTGAAGTTCCATTCTGATTTCACGGCAACAAAAAGAAATACACCTCAATCTTAAACAAATTGAGGTCGACTATATGAATTCAAATGTCCACGTTGCTCCATTCATTACAAAAAAAATTAATGAAAAAAGAAACATAAAGAGAGAGTTTTGTTTTTTTTTTAATTATTTCTTAGCTATATAATTTTGGTTTATGTTTGTTCACAAGTGAATGGTGAGACATGATTATACATATATACAAATACAGGGTTTCACCCTTTCTGAAAATATAGATTTTCAACACAATCAATTTCCTGATGTTCTTTCGCAAATCTAATTCCATTAATCTGTTCTGTTGATTTATGTTTGAATTGAAGTTTAATATGTCAAACTAGTTCTTTCTTCTCGCCCCCACCCTCTTCCTTTTGATGGAGAAAACAGATGAATGGCCATAATTCAGAGTATTTCATAGTAGTACATACCAAGAAAAGAAACAGCAACGGACTATTTCTTTTTCTTACCCCACAAATGGGTTGCCCAATCAATTTTTGGTGCCTTCAAATTTGATATCTTTAATTAGGTAAATAAATTCTCGGGCATGTTGAGTTTTTGACTATGTTGGTAAGAAAAAGAATATATTAGTGGGAATATATAAGCTGTTGTTGGTGCCTTAGTTTGTTAAATTGTACCATAAGCTTTTGCCTCGGATTTTCTTTTCCAGTTTGTTGTACGTGGGATAGGAAAATGGACCATTGGTTGGTTCCTTTTTCTTTTATTTATTTCAGGGTGGGAAGTCCGGTTACTTTGGTACAGGAGAAGGTAAAGAAAAGAGTGAAGTGAGACTCAAATTTTATATCTGTGGGATATTAGTGTACCAATGAACTACCACTCAATTCTTAATTGTTTAGTTCTTACTTCTTAGCTAGACTAACATTGGAATTATTTGGTTAAATTAATTTGTATTTAATAGTGTGAAATTTAATATCGTAAGATATGCCATCTGTTGATAAATCCTCACTCAAGTTAACTGCACCTGGTATATTATCAGCTTATGAAAAGAATATGGTGAAAATTTCTAACTATTTCGGTGCCGTGACAATAAAATTTGGGCAGTTGATCGATCTATTATCTTCTTTGAATATATAGTCTAGTACTAGTATAACTAAAAGAGAAACACGAACATGGCTTGCATATTCCAACTTGTGAATACACATGTACCTATGTTGGCTTTCTCCCTCCTCCAAAGCTGTTTTCCCCATTGTTTTTTTCAAACCAAAATCTTGGACCTAAAATTAAAGAAAAGAAGACGAAAAAGCTTTCCCAAATTAGCGTGGTCAACTAATTAACTTTTTCTGTTAAATATACTCATTTTCCCTAATTTTCAGAGTGTACGAGTATTTGAGTTCTCATATGATCTTGTTAAAGAGGACGTAAGAAAAAATTAGGAGTGAAATTACTTGACAAACGGTTAACATATTCCTCCTAGCACATCATCTAACTATGACGTAACACGTTTGTACCCAAAAAAGAAGGAAAAAAAAGAGAATGCAACATGCTAAACATGTATGGCAAGTCTCTAATTGCAAGAGAAAAAGGAGCAAAAGCATTAGCAAATGCCAGCATGTTTGTCCACAAAACGTACAATGTCTGGAGTTGGTGAAGACGTGTAGCAACCTATTCTGCTCATATTTTGAATATACTATAGTCCTCTTTTTTTTGGGTTTTTATGAGTATTGGCCAATTTGTGCAACTATTTTATCCAATACCTAAAATATTATCCTTGCTAATAGAGGCGGAGCCCGAATTTCATACTTATGGGTTCAATGAATGGTTTTAATCAAAGTTATTGAGTTCGGTCGAACCTGTAATCGGCATTGTGACTCTGCCTCTACACACAGATATCAAGTAATTTTACCTACCATCATTAATTAATAAAATAAAGGGTGTGTTTGGTACGAAGGAAAATATTTTTCGAAAAATATTTTCTAATTTTTTCATGTTTGGTTGGCTTAAATGTTTTGAAAAATATTTTCCTCTAATTTAAAGAAATGTTTTCCCTATCAAGAGCAGAGAAAACATTTTCCAAAATCCCTTCTCAACCTTCCCCACCCTATTCTCGGTCCCCACCAAAAAAAGAATTTTTTTTCATATTGTAGAAAGAGTACTTTCTTTGTCAACCAAAAAAAGAATATTTTTTTTAGTTATGAAACACAAATTTCAACGTCATTTTTGCGTCAAAAAGTAAAGCAGCACATTAGTTCCTTTGGGTTTGTGTAAATTTTTTAGAGACTTGGGGGAAGGAGGTGGAGGGGGGTGAGGAGAGCTGCATAAAAAATATTTTTCTTAAAGAATATTTTTTACTCTCTAACCAAACATTAAAAAATATTTTTCAAAAAATATTTTCTATTCTCCAACCAAACAAAGAAAAATAAGTGACAAAATCATTCATTTTTCATGAAAATACATTTTCCTTCGTACCAAACACACCCAAAATCACCTAATATGTTTTTATGGTGAGGCACTTATAGTTCAAGTGATGATGGCTTCACAAATCATCATTTGGTTGATCACCTTAATTAGCTTAACAATGACAGTGGGGTGCCCTGTCGGAGGTGGCTTTCAACACCTCTTTCCTTTGCATAATTAGATAAACAGCGTACGTGGCGTTGCAATAAGAGTTGATAGATCAAGTTCACATTATCAGCGGAAGCAAAAGCTGCAACTGCAACAAGCTTTTCCAGCTAGGTTTTGGCCATACAATCAGTCCTTCCTCTTCCAACACAATTGGGGCTGGGACTGTCCCCTTACATTAATTTTGCCCTAGTGGGTACACCCGTACAGATTTATAACATCACCTACCCTTACCCATTTATTATCCAACCTATTAATACTCTCTTTTGTTTTTAATAGAAAGTTCTTTAGACCCTTTGACAAAACTATCCAATAGTCCATGTTATAAAATCCTCCGTCATGTGCAATAAATAGAACTTATTTTCTTCTTAATCATGTGCCACATGGGTTTGGCGTGGTTTTAATATTAACGTTAAAACTGACACTAAACCTTAATTTTCATTGTCTAATAAATTTTCTATTTTTTCTTTAATATGTTGAATTATTGCAGTCTCACTCGGAGAAAATCTTGTCTGTAAACTATTTACTCGTTTCTCTCTTTTTGAACGCAAACAGCTTCCCAGGAGTACGTGCTTGTAGGGTTTTGTTAATTAAATTGGGCAGTGAGTTGTGACTTGTGACCGTGTAAAACCACTTCATCAATTTACTCGTTTAGTTCAATTATTGATGAAATGCAAACGTGGGCACGGCAATTAGCTTTATATGTAATTTTCTGAAGATTACCAAGATCATGTGTTGTGTTAAACCAAAATTTTATGGTAAAAGATAACAAGTAAAAAGTATGTGAAGAAATTTTTGTGAGGTTAATAAAAAGTGAGAAGATGATGAGGATTTTTTGGGTAAATAAACACTTTTATTACCAAAATTGAGAACATACAGCTCCAGAAAACAGAAAAAAAGAGGCACTTCACACTAACAATATTCTTTTAATAAAAAATTCTAACGACTAGGAGTATTAATTGGACTTCTTGGCCACGAAACTACTTTTCCAATGTTTGATTTGCGGCTACACAATGGAACTGCTAAAAAAATGATTGTGCAATAAATCATATTTTACAGTTTCGTCTGAAGTTTCGTGTAACAACAAACTGGATATTCTTGCACATGATTTAGAAGATTGGCTAAACTTTAAATAACAAGGTTACAAAAGTGGCCAGCCCATGACATTTCTACTGGGGAAACTACCGGCTATATTTATTTATAAGTAACTTATTATAAAAATTGGTCAATTCATAAAATATTATTAATATTAGCTAATTAGCTATTTGTAGCAAAAAAAATATAGATTTTTACTTTTTTTTAATGGGTATTATTAGAATAGATTGGGTATATCATGTAGCTGACTACTTTCTAGCCCAACAACTTTCATTGGGCCTCAAGGATTCGTAATACAATGGAGTATTATCACTTTTAGTCCACACCAAAAACTATTTATAATTGGTAGCTGAAAAAGTGTATAAAACTTGTATAATTTTTATATATAACATACATAATGTATATATGTACAAAAAATATATAAATTTTATATATTTTTCGCTATTATATTATAGCGGCTATACAATGTCATTTTTCCTAATACAATCTTCAAATGGGCTTTAGTTTATAAATAATTGGCCAGATTCAATGTTTATTTTTTATAATCAGTACACATATATTATATATGGATTAAGCATAGTTATACATATATTATACGTAAATTTTATATATTTTATACCTCTATAAGCTATTTTTAGTTTAGGAGATTAGATGGACTGATATTTGAGTTAGTTCTTCAATTACTTTTCCTTCATAAGTTTCCTTTTCCAATGTTTTTTCCGTTCTTTTTGCCACGACAACGGATCTCTAGTGTAAAGAACGATTAAAATAAGAAGCTTAGAGTATGTAAGATTGACGCATGCCTCAAATAATAAGATTTGATAGTTTGAACTAATTAATTCTCACAATAATAATATCAAGACTTAGTTTTTTGAAGTGAAATTTTTAAAGATCGGTAACATTCTAAATAATGTTTATACTTACAGCTACTATAGACCAAACAATTTATAAATAAAAGTATTCAGATATAATAATATCTGAATACTTTAAATAAATAAGGTAATTGACTAATTCAATATAATATTAAACAAATTAGAGAATTTGTTGTCGAGTCTCATTATTATTTGTGAGCACATGATTTTTGCCATACCAGAATACTCTTATAAAATCAATAAAATAGATTTTAATTAATTATTAGCCATTTTTTAGGAATTTGTTAGATTTTTAAATTAATTACGTTTTCTTGCTTGTTTAATTGTTAATTAATTAAATAATAAAAATTTCCAAAAGATATCATGCATTGTATTTAGGATTTGTTTTTATATTTTTGGGATTAAATTAGTAATTATTTGTTTCATAAAATTAGAAAATCATAAATCTAGTTCAGTTTTACACTTTTCTTGATCTTTAATCTTGAAATCATAGAATTAGGTGTTTTTATAATTTTTATAATTAATTAAGTAAGTTAAATTCACATTTAGATAATTTAGGATTTTTAATTATTAGGATTCTTAGTTTAAAACTAAAAGAGAAAAATTAAAAAAAAACAAACAAACAAACAAACAAAGGAGAAGAGAAAAATCGGACCGGGCTAGTAATTAAATGAGCCCAAATTATAATGGATCGGAACCAGCCCAGACCCCATTACCCCCTTACTCGAAACGACGTCGTTTCCTTAAGTTCATATCTGAGCCGTTGATCTCAGATGATCCAACGGCTCAAAACTGACTTCTCCCACTTATTTAATTGTCCGAACCAACCCCTCCCCCCACCCTCATTTCATCTTCCAAACAACCCCCTTCTCTGAAAAAACCTAACCCTAGCCGCCCCAAAATCCTCAATAAAGCCATGGCAGGTTCCTCGCCCAAAGCACCTCCAAATCCATCCCAAATCACACTCAAGGATCATCATCATCCCCTCATCCAAAATCCCTACCCCGTTTCAACCAAAACCCCCTGAAATTCCTTCGATTTCAAATCGAAAAAAATGAAACCGTAAAATTCAAAGCCTCAAAATCGAATTTCCTTTTGAGCTGATTTAAAGTCGAGATAGACTTTAACGGTGTGTTCTTGACAAGAACGCACGATTAAGGTCAATCTTGACTGAAAAATCAAAAATTTCGAAGATATTTTAGTCCGAGGTATTTTCTGTTTCTTTCTCTTTCATTTTTTCATTTTCTGTTTAATTATTTTTTTTGTGTTTCTCATCTTCTACTCCTTTTCTTTAATTTTCAATTTCGATTTTGATTTTTTGGGTCAGAATCTGCCCGTTTCTATTTCTTTATTATTTCATTATTTTTGGTTTAAAATGGACCGAGTCGTTAAGACTAAGGCCATGGATGAAATCTGGGCTTCTAAAAATCAAAGACCAAAAACGGAAACTGGATCGGAATTGATTTGGGCTTTGTTTGGAGTCGGGTCGACTTGACCCATAAAGTTTAATATAGTAAAATAAGAATATTTAGGGGTTAATTTTGGTAATAAATAGGAAAAGAATCTGTTAGTAACAAACTAACAGATTTAGAAGTTTCTAGGAGGTCCTTAATTGCAAAATAAATAAGTAAATTAGGAAACATCTGGGTAAAAAGAAACAATTTGAGAAGAAGTAACGGAAATCTGTTAGAAAAAGATTCCTTTTATCACATGCACAAAAACATATTGGAAGTGGAGACATTCTGAGATTTTTGGCATAACAAACGGATTTTAAAAAAAAGAAGAAGATATGCTCTGATTTTTGCATATATAGGGGGATAGAAGAGAGTATTGAGAAGGGGACAGATACACACCTTTCTCATACACACATACACACAGAGATATCATCATCACTCACATACACGCCTATTTCTGATATTCACTGCATTCTTAATTGGAGTTTGAAAGAAAAAGGAAACAAAAATCTAAGAAAACCAGCAGACTTCGAGTGATTGCTAAAATCCTCTCTTGCATTTCTGATTTCCGAAGTGAATCGAGCTGTGGATTGCTGTTTGTTTGCTGCTGTTTGCTGTCAATTAGATAGGATTCATTTGCTGCTATATAGGTATGTTCAAACATCTCGGTAGCTTTAAATTGATATCATGAGTGAAATAATTTGTTTACTGCCTAGTGCTATATAGTTGACATGTTTAATGGTTCAATTTGTTTGAGTTCCTCTTCCTGTTAATTTCTGAAATCACGAATGTTGTAAACTTGGATTGATTAGTGTTAATGGATCATATATCAGTAGTTGTTTGGAAATCTTTGGCTGGTTTGTGATGAAATATGAGTTACTGCTGTACTACGTATTTAGTTTTCTTCATGACTCTGTTCGTCTCATTTTGCCTCTGCTTCCCTATCAGTTTCAGTTTTTCTGGTTTTTCTTTTTTTTTTTTTTTGTGTGTGTTTAGTTAGCTGAAACTTTAGTTGAAAATGCTCAAAAAGGATGCAGTAGCTATTGGTGGTCACTTATACTACTGAAACATGTTAGGAGTGCTATTGCTGTAATATAGAATACCTAATATGCTGAAAGAAAAGTGTTTATTTGACCAAAAACAGAATTGGAAATAAACATTTTCGATTTAGATTAAAGTAGGCAGCAGTGTTTATCTCATCTCTTCCTGTTAATTAAAACTGAAATTTGAAGAAGGAACAGGGAGAAGGCTATTGGTCACTGTTTAATATGTTATGCTGTAATTTGGGCAGTTATTTTTGTAAGTTCCAAGATGGAATAATGAAGTTCTGTAATAGTTCAGTATATTAACTTTGTAATCAATCAGTGAGTTCATAGTTATGATGCTAATCTATTCAAATTGATTGAGATTTTGTAATTAATTTCTTCTTACTTATGATTGTATAAATGGTATCAAATCTTTTGAAATTCATGCAAAGCGAGAATATGTTGAGTTGCACTGTTTGTGATGTTTGGGCTGCATTTGTAGCCCAGTCCTGAAAGTGCAGCTTCATTTAAGGCTAGTATTGGGCTTGTCTTTAAGCTGACTTGTTTCAGTGGCATCCAGGCCCAACTTTAAAAAAATTCCATCTGGAATTTGGGTCAGCCCAATCCAGTGGAGTCTTGGCTAAGATGTCGTGATTAGTTTTGAGCTTGGATCTATTAATTTGTGTACTTAAATTGACGAGTTTGAATCTGATTATATATTGGTTTAAGAATTTCATTTCTGGCCTTTTAATGTTGCAACGTCATGCTAGTTATGTTAGTTTGGGCCATGTATTTTGTTTGAAAAGTTAATTGCTAGAATTTGGACTAGGATAACTTAATGATTAGTGGGCTGGCCCAATGCGCAAAATCATAAATATTTCTTTTAATTAATAGAGGTGAGCCACGTAATTAGCAACGATCATCTATGGCCCTCTTAATAGTTAGATACAAATTTAAATAATTAAGACCTGAACGCCTTAAACATTCGTAGCTTGCTTTTAGGCGCAATTAATAAACATTGTGACTATGGGTACGTTCCCATGACATAGTAACAATGCTAATCTCGAGGGTGCCTTTTAGGTAACTCGATTTAATAAATTCAAATAAGAAAAGTTTTCAAATAATTTGAGGTGCGCCGCGCCAAATAAAATTTCAAAATGCATGGCCCTCGTTAATAAATACTAAAATCCTTAGAAAATCGAGGTGTGCTATTCAGTGAATTTCATGGCCCTCGAAAAGTTAAAAACGCGTAGTTGATTTAGGCGCGTTATTTTAATAACTCAATTTCCTAAACTTGGGTGCGCATTTATGTAACCCAAATCCAAATCTCAATGTTAAATTAAAAAGGTGTTACGGATTACGGTTGCATTTATGTGACGTAGTTCGTAACCTACTTTAATTGATGTTGCAATTCTCTAATAACTATAAAAGCAGTTAAAGGTAAAATATACCATAGGCTAGGAACATGTATTAAAATCAAATAATAAGCCGATTATAACAGTTGAGCGACCGTGCTAGAACCACAGAATCTGAGGATGCCTAACACCTTCCCTCGGGTTAACAGAATTCCTTACTCAGAATTTCTGGTTCGTAGACTTCACAAGGAAAGTCGAAATTTTCCTCGATTTGGGAGAAAAATAAAACGGTGACTTGGGACACCAAATATATATTCCAAGTGGCGACTCTGAAGAAATCAAATAAATAATCCCATTTCGAATAATGTCACTTTAATTGAAAAAATTCCTTCATATACTCCTCGGGGGTGTACGAAAAGGAGGTGTGACAGCTCTGGCGACTCTGCTGGGGATCGAACGCAGACTCTCTGGTTCAGGGTTCAAAATTCGAGCTTAGAATAACTATTATGCTTGGCTTTTATTATTATCTGATTTTATTACATATTGAGCCTAATGTGCTAAATATCGCCTTTTACCACTTTGATATTATTTGAACTGTATATTAAACTGTTACGAGCCCTTCTCTTCTCATCTTCGAGGATGTGCACGCTGGCCGTGACTCCCTATTCTGTTAGTGTCATACCTTAAATAAGAAACAGGCCGGACAAGTTACAAAGCCGGGTGGTCTTTTGGTGCCCTGTACGTAGGCCCCTCATCCGCTCGAGTACACAAGTCTAGAACAATACCCAGGTTTTCAGCTTAGAATAACATGACCTTATGCTGGATTCCTAGTAGGAACGTTTATTTGCATCATATGCATTTGACTTTGGGGACTCGACACAGGGGTTGAGTCCGTCTAGGACAGGTGACCCCAAAATCAAAGACCATCTTGATGCATAATTTACGTACTACTTGTGCATTTATTTACCTCGATTTGCGTGTTGACCGGCAGTTAGAGTAAAATGAAAAAAATGAAAGTCGAGGTGTGAGAAAACGAAGAGTCGATCACACTTTCAAAAAAAAAAAAAACCTGGTGTCCAAAATAAGCCGAAACTCTGCCGAAATTTTGAAAAAACAATATAGAAAACGAAAAAAAAATAAATTCAAAATCAAGCAAAAAAAAAAAAACAGAAAAAAGAAAATGCAAAAATAACAATTATAATAATAATAATAATAATAATAATAATAATAATAATAATAATAATAATAATAATAATACAATCGAAAAAGAATTTTGAAAAATTGAAATCCAAAACATTTTCTTTCTTACTAAATAAATGAAAAGATCTAAAATACTTTCTTTCTTTTGTACATAAGGAACTCAAAAATATGTTCTTACTTTTTCTAAATATTCTTTTCTTGTTTTTGTGAATAAAATAAAACTTCAAAAATATATTGCTTTAAAAAAAAAATAGAAATACTCTTTCTTTTTCAAAGTATTTTTATTTAGGAAATTTAAAAAATGAAAATAAAAAGTTAGTTTAATTAGGTGGTGTCGTCCTTGCATAAATAGCCCAAATATCTCCAAAAGGACGCCGGAAGGCTGTTTTTGCAAAAACGACCACCTATTTCAATTTTTGGCTACCTAGCAACCACAGCCCTAAAATATTCCCTTTTGAAGTGCTGAAGGGCCGTATTTGCAAAAGTAGCCGTTTATTTAAATGTGTGCAAGGTCGACTCTTTTTGAAAATTCGCTGATTTTAAATCAATCACCTTAATTTAAATGTGCAGAACGAGCACGAATCAAAATTACCAATGGAGATATTGGCTAAGATTCCTTTGGAGCTGCACATGTGGTGGAAAGATTTGGGTGAATCAGAGCAAAATATAGTTAAACGGTATTTGGGTGGTCTCACTGACTTGCTAACGGTCAGGCCCAGAGGAGATATCATAAAGGCCTTGGTTACATTTTGGGACCCAGCCCATAATGTGTTTCATTTCTCAGATTTTGAACTTACACCCACCTTGGAATAAATAGTCGGGTGTATCGGAAAAAATAAAACTCCGTTGAGGCATGGGTATTTGGTCGCTCCAAGAGCCGTCACTCCACACAAGTTCCTAAATATGCTGAAAATAAGCAGGGGGTCCAAAACCCGGATTTGGCAGACGGCTTTTCTATTCTGCAATTCATATATCATCGGTACAGGCAAGTAGGGGGTTTTAACAATCCAGAAAGCAAGACATGCAGTAAAGAAAACCGATTAAAATGGGAAGAGCACAAGTGCTTCGCTTTCATGGTAGTATTTCTGGGCCTCCTAGTGTTCCCCAGAAAAGACGGAAACATTGATATACGGATAGCTGGGGTTGTCAGCACTTTGCTCACTCAGGCCAAAAGCATCCTTGCGCCCATGATAGTGTCCGAAATCTTCCGAGCTCTCACAACCTGTAAAGCCGGAGGAAACTTTTTTGAGGGGTGCAACCTTCAGTTACAAATATGGATGATTGAACATTTATGTCAGCGTCCTCGATACATGAGGTACGCATCGACAGAAAAGAGCTGCATAGCGGAATTCCATGCAAGGGTTGAAGGTTTTAGCATGCCTGAAGCGGTCGCCGAGTGGATATCCTATCTCCGTACCATTACTGCAGAGCAGATAGAATGGACACTTGGCTGGTGTCCTATTGACGAAGTCATATATATGCCAGCTACTGGGCCTCACTTTCTCCTAATGGATCTTAAAAGTATCCAGCCCTATGCCCCACATCGGGTCTTGAGACAATTGGGGGGATGCCAAATGGTGCCCGAAGATGAAGACCTTAGCCGTCATGTAATTGAGATCAGCGCTGATGGACAGTTCCCTTAAAAGGTAGTTCGTCAGATTTGGAGTGAATGCCAATACCTGCCGGCAAATACTTGTGTGCGTGACATGTCCCGAGGCAAAGTCTCACCTGGTTATCTTGCTTGGTACAAAAAGGAAATCGAGTCTAGACGGCCGGCCAAAAGACCCCATCTTCAAGAATTCATCGAGGAGTCACAAGCTCAGTGGGATGGTTGGCCAAAGAAAAAGAATACCGGGCCACCATAAGCAAGCTAGAAAAAAAAGTCCGAGACCTTCATTTCGAAAATGGTTTGCAAGCCGCTGCAGATGAGGGTGAAAAGAAAAAGCTAACTCAAGAAAATGAAGCCCTCAAAGCTCAAATCCAGCAAATGAAAATAGCCGCCAGAAATCAGGAAAGAAGCCAAGCGGATGGGAAGCTTATCAGCAGTTTGAGAAAGAAAGTGCTTGAATGCCAAGACAATCTAGTAAAGTCCGAGGCAAATCAAGCGAAAATTCGAGAACAATTGGCAAAAACACAGAAGGGCGGGCACAATTTGTTTGGCAAATAAAAAGAAAATATGAAAGGACAATCACGGATTTGAAGAGAAAGATAGCTAATCTTGAAAATGAGCAAACAAACAGGCTCGAAATTTTCAAGCTGATAGGGAACACTGCTATGATCTGATGGTCCGAATGGAGCATGATCTGCAACGGCTTCAGAATTAGAGCCGTCATGACGCTCAGGTGCTAAAAGCTCGAGATCAACAAATAGGGCGCCTGCTTCAAGAAAAGGGTGTTGTCCGAGAAAAAGTCAGAGCCATTGCCAACTATATTGTCGCAAAATGCCAAGCATGCGAAGATATGACTCAAACCACCTTCTTTGCCGCGGTAATGATATTTGTCTGCCAAATAATGAGTGATTTAGAGCGGCTCCAGGGGATCTTGCACACAGGCTCGTGGCAAGACCGAACGATGTCCCACGGGCCCCAGGAATTGAATGTATTCCTGATTTTACATTGTTTAAATCTGTATTCCATTTTTTATTTATTTCAAGATTTGTTTCAAGTCTGTTGCAGTTTTTCTTTAAGAATTGAGTCTGTAATAGAGGTATTTTTATTAATGGAAATCAAAATTTCCAAAAATTGTTTCTTTATTTTTTATATTTATTTCTCCGGAATTATGCAATCCCCATTAAAAAAATGATGATTAACGAAAAAAGAGCAAGAATGGGATGGAAAGAAAAGAGTAAAAATTGGAAAGTAAAAAAGAAGAACTTTTGAGGGAAATAGGCAAAGCCGGGATGAAACATGCAACCGTTGTGAAACATATAGAAACACATTTAGCTGCTTAGGTGCATCACACCCCAACGTGCCATTACCTATATGTTATTTGCTCCAAACTAACCGGTTTGCTGTTAAGTCTAGGTTTTTACAAGTAAGGTGATTGATTTTGTGGTAACCTAGCGTCTCATCCATACTTCACAAGATCAAAAGGAAGTGTCGAAATGACTTCGGAGATAACTTTGCCGACAGTTCCTATTGCAGAAGAAAATCTAATCTCAGGCATCTTGGTTCCAGAATCGGCAGTTGCCGAAGAAAACAGATTATTGCGTCTCCGCATGATGGAAATATGGGATGCTTGGACAAACGGAAAGGAACCACCAAATGCAATTCCCAGATTTCCCTATCTCTTTCACAGGGCCATTGGGACTTCCAACATCCCGATAAGCTACCCACTGGGATACCCTACCATCATTGCTAATTTTGTGGGAACACCCTCTGAGGATCGCCCCCAAGCGTCAATTTCTGGTGCAGCCTCAAATATATTTACTGCACCGCCTTGCTCAGCCATGACACAACCTGCCTTGCCAAGGCTTAGCTTCAATCCATCCCCTTTTACATATCAAGCACAGCCTTTCCCGATGGAAACAGCTCAGTTCGCTGCAACGGCTTATCCTCAGCTGCCTAGGTACGAGTTTACCTTAGGGCAGGAGACAAATGTAAAAACTCCTGAGCAGGATGAGATTGCTAGAAAGAGGAGAAGTCTCGAGCAAAGTCTCAAGAACATACAAGGTTTAAGTGGACAGAGTAGTGTATCATACGTCGATCTGTGTATGTTTCCTCATGTGCATCTACCGTTGGGTTTAAAACCCCGATGTTTGAGAAATATGATGGGCATGGGGATCCCATCGCCCATCTCAAAAAGTATTGCAATCAGCTGAGAGGAGCGGGCGGAAAAGAAGAGCTCCTCATGGCTTATTTTGGGGAGAGTTTGGTCGGTATTGCCTCCGAGTGGTACATGGACCAGGAAATATCCCGTTGGCATACATGGGATGATTTGGCAAGAGATTTTGTCCGGCAATTCCAGTACAATATTGACATTGCTCCGGACAGAAATTCCTTAGCAAACTTAAAGAAGAAAGCCTCTGAAAGCTTCAGAGAGTACGCCGTTAAATGGTGTGAGAAGGCGTCGAGGGTGAAACCTCCCATGGACGAAGTTGAAATGGTCACGGTCTTCCTTCAAGCACAAGAAGCTGATTATTATCAAAATATGATGTCAGCGATGGGGAACACGTTTGCTGAGGCCATAAAAATCAGAGAAATGGTCGAGAATGGTCTAAAAACAGGTCGGATTTTAAGTCAATCCGCAATCAGAGCTACCTCCCAAGCCATTCAAGGCAGGTCTGGAGGGTTAGCCAATCGAAACAAGAAAGAAGAATCGTAAATGGCTGCTTCAAGTACAAGAAAGCCCCATCCACCCAGACCTTTTTTCTCTAGAAGGGCCCCACAGCACTACTACCCTCACCAGGATATAGCCTATGCTCATCCACCATATGCAGTGATGAATGCCCAGCCATATGGCAGGCCCCAACAACAATTTAACCAAAATAGAGCTCCACCTCCTAGAAATCAACCTCCGTACCAAGCCTACTATAATCCCCGACCTCCACAAAATAATTTTCGTGCTCAAGAGCCGCCAAGGAAAACAAACTTCATACCCATTGGTGAATCATATTCAAGTTTGTTCCCAAAGTTGGTTCAAATGGGTTTGCTATAGCCTGTACCCCCAAATAGGCAAAACCCAGAGTCACCCTCTTACCAACGGGGTACTCGATGTGCATATCACTCCGGGGCAGAAGGGCATGATATGGAAAATTGTGGATGTTGAAAAGAGCGGTGGAAGATTTAATTGAATAAAAAAGAATAGTGTTGAGGGATGAGGATAGCCCCAATGTAACCAATAATTCACTATCGGCTCACAACAATGGGCCGGTTATTAGAATGATATGTGAAGACAAGGAATTCGACCCAGGCTTGAAAGCTATCATCGCCATAGCCGATATAGAAACAAAGCCAAAAGCTGTCCCAAAACAGGATAGAACGGAGAAGAAGAGCAACTGTTCCTCAGAAGGCGGAAGAGAAGGTAAAGGTTGAAACCGGGGCAACGCCCTTCAAAGATGTTGTTCTTTATGTCCCTGAGGGCGCAAGAAAGAACAAATGCCATTAAGTCCTCCCAAGAGATTTGAATTAAACAAGCAAAAGGCTCAAATGTATGTGCAGAAGGAGACCTATGTGGTTCAGGGACCGGTATGTCCACCAAGGCTGAATGAGCCCATGGTTATCGGTCGCGTGCCACAAAGGCCTATGACAGACCCCACTGCTGTGCCATGGAACTACAACAAGACGGTAGTGACATACAAAGGCAAATAGATCTCGGGGGAAATCCAGGGAGACAACCCAGCTGAGAGGTATCTCAATTTGGAGGAAGTAAATAATGCTACAAAGAAACGCTTCCCATCCAAGAAACCGGTAAGCCCCGAAGAAGCGGAGGCATTCTTCCAGAAGATGAAAATGGCAGACTACGAAGTAGTTGATCAACTTTGAAAGTCTCCCAATCAAGTCTCTCTTCTATCTCTATTGATGAGCTCAACTGAGCATCAAAAGGTTTTAATCAAAACCCTCAATGAATCATATGTGCCTATTGAAACTACGGTAGAACAACTGGAGAGGATGGCAGAAAGATTCTTTGCAACCCATCAAATTTCTTTCAGCAAAAATGATCTGCCCTCGCAAGGGGCTGCCCATAATAAAGCCCTTCATCTGACAGTCAAATGTGAAGGATATTATGTAAAAAGAGTCATGCTGGATGGAGGTTCTGGGCTAGATATCTACCCGCTCTCAATCCTACAGCGCATGGAAATCTGCACCAAGAAAATCAAACCTAATGATGTGTGCGTACGTGCTTTTGATGGCTTGAAGAGGGATACCATTGGAGAAATTGACCTGGTCCTGACTATTGGACCGGTCAACTTTGAAGTAACCTTTCAGGTCCTGGATATGGACACTTCCTACAATTTTCTCTTGGGATGGTCGTGGATCCATGCGGCAGGAGCCGTGCCTTCCACTCTCTACCATATGGTAAAATTTGAATATGAAAACCAGGAGATCGTGGTTCATAGAGAGGATGCACAATCAATTTATCGGGATCCATCAGTCCCATGCCTTGAATCAAGGGAAGGAAGTGAACATATAATCTATCAAGCCTTAGAAATTGTAGTCGCAGACCAATGTGAAGAGGGAAACCCTTGTCCCCAACCCTTCCTTTCAAACGCATCAATCATGGTAGCCAAAGAGATGATCAGACATGGCTATCAACCTAGGAAAGGGCTCGGGAAGTCGCTGCAAGGAACAGCTGAACCAATCACCTCGACTATCAGCGAGGGGTTCTTCGGGTTAGGCTTCCGACCCACGCCAGCCGATTTCAAATGGGCAAAGAAGAGGAAGAATGATGGATGGGTCTTGACTAAGCCGATTCCGCATCTCTGCAAAACATTCGTCAAGCCTAAGTACAGTGACGAAGAGTAAGACGAAGCCTTCACGGCCGAATAAATTGAAGAAATTTGTGGGGCTATGAAACAAATATTGTATGAAACCCACATGGTTCAGCCAGAGGAAGGCTCAAACACCGCTGAGGTGCTGTACATGGGACCCAATGCCAAGCTACGAAATTGGAAGGCTAAGCCATTCCCAATCAGGCAGGAGTCCCAGTAGACTCGTCTTGCTACTTTTTCTGCGTCACGAGTTATTCCAGGGTGTAACTCGGATGTTTTGTTTTGTTTCCTATCTTTAGTTGCTTGTCTTTTAATTCCAAGTGTAAACCCTGTTATCTTCAAAATTCAATGAAATAAAATCAAACTTTCATCATTCCTCTCTTCTGATTTTGTTATTTTATTTTTCTTTCTTCTTTTCAGTTCTAATAATGCGGCTTTAAATAACATGACATGCTTTCAGACTTCATACCGAGATCCAAACACGCTGTCTAACCGTGAAGTAATGAACCAAGAACCGGAATATAATGAAGAAAAGGCTTTTAAGGAAATAAATCGAGAATTGGAACAATTTGAGAATAAACCTAAGCCAAACTTAAATGATATCGAGCCGGTTAATTTGGGTAGTTCTGAAGAAATCAGGGAAACTAAGATAACTATTCACACAGATGAAAAAACCCGAGACGCACTAATTAACTCTTGTTTGAGTTCAAAGATGTGTTTGCTTGGTCATACGATGACATGCCAGGACTCAGTGTTGATATGGTGGTTCATAAATTGCCGACGTACCCTGATTATCCCCCTATTCAGCAAAAGCAAAGAAAGTTTAAAACTGATATCAGTGACAAGATCAAAGAAGAGGTCACAAAACAGTTGAAAGCAGGAGTGATCCGAGTAGTTCGATACACCACGTGGCTAGCCAATGTAGTCCCAGTACCAAAGAAAGACGGAAAAACCCGAGTATGTGTGGACTACAGAGATTTAAACAAAGTAAGTCCCAAGGATAATTTCCCTTTGCCAAATATCCATATCCTTGTTGATAATTGTGCCAAACATGAGATACAGTCCTTTGTGAAATGTTACGCAGGATATCATCAAGTGTTGATGGATGAAGAAGACGCTGAAAAGACAGCATTCACCACACCTTGGGGCACATACTGTTACAGGGTCATGCCATTCGGATTGAAGAATGACGGGGCAACCTACATGAGGGCCATGACCACCATTTTTCATGACATGATGCATCAAGAGATAGAAGTGTATGTGGATGATGTGATCATCAAATCTAAAACTAAGGAGGATCATGCCCGAGATCTGAAAAAATTCTTCGAGCGGCTGCTCAAATACGATTTGAAGCTAAACCCAGCCAAATGTGCATTCGGAGTCCCATCCGGCAAGCTTTTGGGATTCATAGTCAATCGAAGAGGCATTGAGCTAGATCCAACCAAGATAAAGTCTATTCGGGATCTACCCCCTCCAAAAACCAAGAAAGACGTCATGAGTTTGTTGGGAAGATTGAACTATATCAGCCGGTTCATTGCTCAGTTGACTTCTACATGTGAACCCATATTCAGGCTGTTCAAGAAAGATGTGGCCATCAAATGGACGGACGAGTTCCAAGAATGTTTTGATAAAATCAAAACGCATCTGTCAAATCCGCCAGTGTTGGTCCCATCTGAGCTAGGGAGAACTTTGTTCCTGTATTTGACAGTCCTGGAAAATTCTTTCGGCTGTGTCCTAGGGCAACATGATGTGACCGGAAAGAAAGAACATGCCATTTACTATCTGAGCAAGAAGTTCACCAGTTATGAAGCCAAGTACACTTTGCTAGAAAGAACTTGCTGCACTTTAACTTGGGTTGCCTAGAAGCTGAGGCATTATTTGCAAGCATACACCACCTACCTCATAACCAGGTTGGATCCTCCAAAGTACATATTCTAGAAACCAATGCCCACTGGGAGGTTAGCAAAGTGGCAGATCCTGCTTACAGAATTTGACATAGTTTATGTCATTCGCACGGCAATGAAAGCCCAGGCGTTAACAGACCATCTGGCTGAAAATCCGATTGATGATGAGTACCAACCTTTGAACACTTACTTCCCGGACGAGGAGGTAAATTCAATTGAGGCGATATCCGAAGACATCAATACTTGGAAAATGTTCTTCGATGGGGCAGTAAACGCAAAAGGTGTTGGGATTGGGGCAATCTTGATCTCACCTGATGGTCAGCATTATCCGGCCACAGCTAGGCTTCGGTTTTTCTGCACAAACAACACCACCAAATATGAAGCCTGCATTATGGGTATGAACATGGCAATCGCCCAAGATGTCGAACAATTGTTAATCATAAAGCTGTGGCCCGTGGCGGGCCCGGGCCTGGCGG
>MCJB01051780.1:0-26599 GCA_002018475.1 Nicotiana obtusifolia
CTTCTTTTTTGCAGCTACTCTTGTTGTCTATTGTTGTTGAACAACTGCTGAAATTGAAATATCATTAGGCTGTTATGTGGCAGCCTGCTGTTGTTGCTTTTCCTCCGGGGCTGGTAATGCTGACCGCAGCGGCTTTGGTTTTTTAGGCATTTTATCTGCCTTGAATAAATTCACGGGTTAGGAAATCAGGTATAGAATTTGAGCTTCCCTTTATATATTCAATATCAAATCAAAAATTGATAAAATAGCTTGCCATCTAGCGAAAATATGTTTTGAAGTAATATTTTGCACATCTTTTTGTAAAACAGACTTAGCTGCCTTGCATTCAATGCGAAGAAAAAGAACTTTTGGTTTAATAAATCGGATTGAAATTTCGATATGCATAAAACAATTGCCAAAATTTATTTTTTAATTGTTGGATAGTTCTATTGTGAGCTATTCCAGTGCTTTGATGTAAAAGCAATGATACTTTCTTTATCATTTCTAATTTGTTTTAAGATACCACCATATCCTATGTCTGATGCATCTGTTTCTACGATCTTAAAAGCATATGGATTGGGGAGAGATAGGAGAGGGAGATTCTTGACTTTCAGCTTGAGGATCTTGATAGCATTGGTTTGGGCATCCATCCAAGGAACTGGAGGCTTTTTGAATCTTTCGTGAAGGTGCTTTAGCAGAATGCTTGATCCCGGAATGAAATAACATATATAGTGGACACAACCAAGAAACTTTTAAAGTTGTTTCTTGTGCAGGATTTGATATGGGAATTTGTCAGCAAACTGGAGAGATCGCCGGATAGGAGTAATAGTCCCTTGTTGGATGTTATGACCAATGAACCTGATATTTGTCTGGAATAAGTGTACTTAGTTCTACATAGAGCTAATCCATTTTCTTTGATAGTGTTAAAGAAAATGCCTAGATGTTTGAAATGTTGGTCGATGTTTGTTGAGAAAACTAAGACATCATATTTATAAGTTATAAAAAAAATGGAATATGGATTAAAGATATCATTCATTATCTTCTGAAATTCAGAAGGGGCGTACTTTTATCTGAACGGCATCACA
This sequence comes from Nicotiana obtusifolia, assembly GCA_002018475.1. Taxonomy (NCBI): domain Eukaryota; kingdom Viridiplantae; phylum Streptophyta; class Magnoliopsida; order Solanales; family Solanaceae; genus Nicotiana; species Nicotiana obtusifolia. Next base: position 1,065 of record MCJB01051780.1, read on the forward strand.
TTCCATTCGTACTGTCCGAAAGGGACTGTAAAAGCAGTTTTTTACCTGTCTTTTGGGTCGATTTGTACTTGCCAAAATCCAGATTCTAAATTAAATTTAGAAATAATTGTGGCAGCATAGACTCTTTGTAATAAGTCTTTCTTGTTAGGAACAGAATACCTAATCCATCTAAGTGTTGTGTTAAGAGGCTTGTAGTTGATAACCAAGCGAGGAACTCCGCGCTCGACTTCGGAGTTTTTGTTGACATAGAATGCCGCAAAACACCAGGGAGACTTTGTAGGGGAAATTATCTTGTAGTCTAAGAGATTATTGATCTCTTTTTGGCAATGCATTGTAAGCTCATGATTCATTTGAATGGGTTGAGATTTGGTTGGGATTTTTTTCTCATCAAATTCAGGCTCGTACGGAAGCCTAACAATGTGCCTTTTATGTTTCCAAAATGCCATTGGCAAATTGGAACAAAGCTCTTGTTGAATCTTAGCTGCTAAACTTTTAATTTTAGAAGAAATTACAGAATCAGTTAACTGCTTCTGTAATCTTTGGAAAGCTACATCTTCTTTTAAACACATATTTTTTTTCCTTATTTTGCAAAGAATTCTTATGGAACCTAATGACGTATAAATTGGAGAATCTAGTCGGTTGTAGGTAGTGTCGACAGAGGGAACCGTCTCTAGTTTTTCTACCTTATACCTAGCTTGTGGAACTCTAGATTCGAAGTCAACTGTCTCGATTCTAGTGGGATATGAGGACACTGAATTTCTAATAGAATGAATTGACAGGATTTCAGACTGCGATGAGGCGGAGGAACTAATTTCTTTAGCTAAGAGACCTCTAAAAGGAAACTAGCACAGATCCGGAAGGGAGTTGTTGGATCTGGTAAACTACCATGCTTTGCTATCTTTGAGCAGGAGTGGCATCCTGCAGAATCCAGTTTTCAGGCACAGAAACCTAATTCCAAGAAATTGGCTTAGGAATAGACAGATGAGACCTTTGCAGATCTGTCTGAAAGAGAACTATTTCACTGTGAGAACTGTTTCAAAATCAATTAATGTTTCAAAAATATGAAAAACCTACATTGGCGAAAAAGTTATTTTCGAACTTTCTCCGTCACAAGGATTTTCAACAAGCTTTGCTAGCAACTTCCTTACAGCCTCACCTTTCAAAAGGAGAGCTGACACTGAACCGATCACTGACAAAGATATTAAAAATATTTTTGAACAAAATAATTACACTAACAAGTATTTACAAGCTCTTTGAGAATACTTGGTTTCAAATTCATCTTCAACTTCTTTGAAGAAACCAACAGTATGAACATCCATTCCCACAACTCTAGGGAGACTTTGAAGGGGAAATTATCTTCTTGTCTAAGAGATCATTGATCTCTTTTTGGCAATGCATTATAAGCTCGTGATTCATTTGAATGGGTCGAGCTTTAGTTGGGATGTTTTTCTCGTCAAAGTCAGGCTTGTAAAAAAGCCCAACAATGTGCCTTTTACGTTTCCAAAATGCCATTGGCAAATCGAAACAAAACTCCTGTTGAATCTTAGCTTCTAAACTTTTAATTTTAGAAGAAATTATAGAATCGGTTAACTACTTCTGTATTCTTTGGAAAGCTACATCTTCTTTTAAAAACATAATTTGTTTTTCTTTATTTTGCAAAGAATGTATGACTTCATAAGTTGGAGGCTTATGGAAAGGAAGAAGGACGTTGCTTGTGGGATAATCCACATGAATGCCTTTGTTCGTAACTAGGTATGGTTTGCAAAGTTGAATGAAAGGAATACCTAGGATTACTGCATTGCAAAGGTCTTTTGCTAAGAGAAATGGAGTCTGGATGAACCAGTTGGGTTCCTCTGGGGAGGTCGTGACCTTTACAGAAGGAAGTTTGTAAGTGATTTTAAGTTTTTCACCATTGGCGGCACTTAGGCGTTCCTTGGTTTTTACGAAAAACTTGATTGGAATGACACCTTCTTGGCTGTAGCTTTTGTCTGTTCCGGTGTCAAATAAAGCTATGCCAGTCCAAACAAAAGATTTACTGACGATGAGAGTTACCCTAACATGGTATTTCTGAATCCTTACAGAGGAAAGATGTCCTAAGAAGGATTCTGTTTCATCATCGTCTTGGTCAGAAGTTGCAACTTCCTGTACTTGTGGCTCATTAGACAATTGTTGGAGGACAAGTCTATCAAGCTCTTGTCTTGCTTTTTTTTCCCTAATTTCTTCTTTCAGGTGTACTATCTCAGATTGAAGGTCTGAGATGGTCAACTTTGAGACCTTAGGACTATCAGAGGGAAACCTCTTCAAAATATCAGTAATGTTGTAGGTATTAGCTACCTGGGGATGATTTTGAAGAGTTGATGATGAGGGTGTTGAAGGCTTATTAAGGACTATCTTAAGTTTCCATAAATAATCCCTTTTAAGTTCAGGATCTTGAAGATCACAAATTACTTCAAGAAGAAGATCTTGTTCTTTCGTGAGAACACTGAGTTGAGGGAAGTCATCTTGGTCAGACTCCCCTGAAGATGTAGTGAATGAATTTAAGCCATCTTCTCGTATGTTGTTAAATTGTTCATCATCAAAGATTTCATTGTCAGTAATATCCGAAGATTCACTTAATTTGACAAGCAATTCTCTATTTTGTTTAGAATAGGTTCGTCAAGTTGTAGGCTCTTGATCTAAACCTGATTCTTCCAATATTAGAAAATACAATTCCTATAGGAAAAGGAAACTTTCATACACAAAAAAATAAGTCTTCCAAATCCTTTACTAAAGATTGCAAGACTTCTACTTCTACTGTCAAATGTTTCAAGTGTGGAAAGTCAGGCCACATCGCCAAGCTTCCCTTTTTATATTCAATATTAAAATAAAAAATTGATAAAATAGCTTGCCATCTGGCTAAAATATGTTTTGAAGCAATATTTTACACATCCTTTTGTAAAACAGACTTAGCTGCCTTGCCGTCAATGCGAAGCAAAAACTTTTGGTTTAATAAATCAGATTGAAATTTCGATATGCATAAAACAATTGCCAAAATTTCTTTTTTAATTGTTTGATAGTTCTGTTGTGAGCTATTCCAGTGCTTTGATGTAAAAGCAATGATACTTTCTTTATCATTTTTAATTTGTTTTAAGATACCACCATATCCTATGTCTGACGCATCTGTCTCTACGATCTTAAAAGCAGATGGATCGGGGAGACCTAGGAGAGGGAGATTCTTGAATTTCAGCTTGACTTGATTGACAACATTGGTTTTATACACACACACACACACACACACACACACTTGTAGTAGTGAACATGGGCTATCTATTTGGTCACTATCCATGTAAACCATTTGAAAAATCCATTTCGGATTCAGTTGGGTATGGTATAGCACTAGCAATATTATATGTACTAATTTTTAAAACATTAATTCTATCATTTTCTCTAATGTGTGATGCAGATGCCTTTGAAGGAAAATCTACCTTATAATCAACAGGTGAGATATAAGAAGAGTTATATCTAGTTCATCTAGATGAACAACTGATATTATCAATTTGATCGAGTTCATTAAACCTAACAGTTCCATCAGAAGCTTGTTCTACTTCTGTGATTTCACTGTTAACATTATTTCGAGGAGCTATTACTTCCTCAATGACCTATTCTTTGGGAAAATCTATTTCATCCCACTTAATACGTCTTCTGATAGTAACTTTAGATCTGCCAAAATTAGTATCCATCAAAATAGTTTTTGGTTTGAAGAATGCTCCTTCTGAATTTCAGAAGATTATGGATGATATCTTTATTTCTTATACTAATTTCATAATAGTTTATATAGATGATATTCTGGTATTTTTAAAAAATATTGAAAGTCATTTTCGATACTTAGAAATATTTAGAAAGGTTATTATACAAAAATGGTCTAGTTATTTCTAAATCAAAGATGAATCTTTTTCAGACTAATATTAGATTTTTAGGTCATAATATTGAAAAGGGAAAAATAATTCCTATTAATCGTAGTATTGAATTTGCTTCTAAATTCCCTGATATTATAACTAACAAAACTCAATTGCAGAGATTTTTGACAGTCTTAATTATATTTCTCCTTTTATAAAGGATTTAGCTAAAGATACTGCTATTCTTTATGATAGACTTAAGAAAAATCAAAAACCTTGGACTAATAATCATACATATGTTGTTTGCATTATAAAACAAAAGGTTAATAATCTTCCTTGTTTAACACTTGCTAATCCAAATTGAGATAAAGTTGTTGAAATGGATGCTTCTGATATAGGTTTTGGCGGTATACTCAAACAAATATCTCATGATAGTAAACAAGAATATCTTGTCCAGTTTTATTCTGGGAAATGGAATAATTCTCAGAGAAATTACACAGCTGTAGCTAAAGAAATTCTTGCTATAGTTAAGTGCATTTTAAAATTCCAAAATGATTTATATAATCAAAATTTTTTAATAAAAACTGATTGTCAAGCTGCCATATTTATCTTTAATAAAGATTTCAAGCATGATGTTTCAAAACAAATGTTTGTAAGGTGGAAAGTTCTATTAGCCCCTTTTGATTTTGAAATTATTTATAAAAAGGGTAGTGATAATAGTCTTCCCGATTTTCTTACTAGAGAATATTTGAATTCATAATTCTTTGTGTTTCATTTTTTAGATGAGACCACAACATACACCTCCTCGGGGAAGGGGAAGAAGTGAAGGCAATGGCAAAGGTAATATCCTTGCCCAAATTGGAAATCAAAAATTAATAGCTGCTAATTTTGCAGAAAGTTGAGAGGTTAATATGGATCACCCTATGTACAAAGAATTCATGGATTTCATAAAATCCAAGCAAGATACGGGTAATAACCCACCATCTTATTCAACAGCCTTGACAGATGAAGGTCAAGAAAATGAGGTCTATAACCAGAATCCGTAGAAAGAATTAATAATTCTTTTGGAACAACTAGATCTCAAATGGAAAGATAATCCATGGTAAATAATGGCCAGGTATTTAGATACGACATCATATACCACAACTACTTATAAGTATAGAATAAATTATGAGTTGATTTTACTATCAACAGGATCAGCTGAAATTCAGCATTTTTATCCATCTACTACAAGAAAAGTTTATAAACTTTCTAAGATAATAATCAAGCATATTATTCCTGCAGATGAATCGGGAATTAGTACTTTAAAGGAAAAGGATTATATCAACCCTGAACAGAAAATTCCCGTTAAGTTCAATTATTGGGATTATATTCAAAGTTTTAATAAAACTTTTCTATATGAAAATTCTAAAAGAAACATTCTTGGCTCATTAAAATCTTCCCCAATGCATTTGAACAGAATTTGCCAAATTGGTTTTGTGACTGACGGACTTTATATGCCCATAGATGGATATTTTACCAAAAAATTTTAAGAATTTATATAATCAGTAGGTAGAATTATCACCCAAATTAATAGTTTTACAGAAGGATAATATATTCTTCGAAGGAATGGCCTTATGTATTTTTTCATTGAATTCTCCATCCCGTGGATAATGAAATGGGATATTGAAGTTAATTATACTAGCAAGGGATTCCCCTGTTTAAATAGAATTTTTTACACAAAGTTCTGGAGTAAGATGCTTTGGAAAGATGAGGAAGGAAAGGTCCATGGCCAAGAATCCTTGATAATATTCATAAGGCACTCAAGAATTATAATTCGAGAAGTAACAGCAGCAGTAATACTGAAGAACGCAGCCGTTTCAAGAACTTGACCAGAAAATTACAAATGAAAAAGGGTGCAGTTTCGAAGAAAGAAATACTAGCTTCTTAGTTCGAAGAAATCAAAAGAGATTTAGCAAGAAACTTTAATACAGAAGTTTCAGATATGTGTCAATGGCATCAGTTGGTAAAACCACAGCTGAAGACATCTGCCTTGCTGGAGAATCTCAAGAAATTCAATCAGAACAGATTAATATTGAAGAAATTGAAGAATTTCTAAAGAAGATGAAGGAAAAAGCGGAAGCATCTTCCTCTAAAAACGACGGAGGCAAAATAGTTGTTTGATAAAGATTGAAGGCCTTATTGTAGAATTATTGGATAATAAAACAAATCAGCTTTTATAAAGCATAAAACCTCACCATGATATAGTGTCGGGAATCAAATCTACTTTTATAAAGTAAATTATCGTTTTTACTTTTTCTTTTTCTTTGTTAACCACAGTTGTAATTATTTTGTCGGCCATTACTCTTCATTTTTTATTTTTTTCTTTTCAAGATCCATTATATAAGGATCATGAGTTCCAAAATAGAGTAGGCTTTTCTTTAGGTTCTCTAAGAGCTCTGTCTTGCCCACTTGTAAAAACAATCTCTGTTTTCAACTTTGTATATCAATAGAATCAAAAAACTTAGTGGTCACAATCGGCGGTTTCATGTATTTTAAATCTCTGTTTTTATTTTTATTTTTATTAGTTAGAAATTTAGCCTAAATGATAGGCTAAATACTTATGTGTTAAACTTAGGAATCTTGAGCTATTCTGTAGCATGCTTTAATATTAATTTCAATACTGTATCTTTCCGATGATGCTTAGGTTAAAGGTTAAACCCAGCAATTTTAAGTTTAGATAGTAAGCTTTGGTTATGGTAGCATAACCGGTGGTCTTCGCCCGTTTTTGAGCCAAGATGGGCGTTGTGAAAGGGTTTAGCAGGCAAGACCGTGGTTTAGAATTTACTGAAAAAACTTAGAATTTGATAGGTTTTAAGTCCTTAGTAATCCTCCCTGTAGCATCATTATATATATACACACACACACACATATACACTTGTACTACTTTAACTATATATAGCTTGTTATAGTATATGCTAGTGTATTCATTATTTGTACTACAAATAAATGTGATTCAAAAGTTTTACCATATTTGACCTCTGAACCGATCAAAGTTGGTTGGTTATTTTTCAGAAATTACATCTACCGATCAAAGTTGGTCGATAAAATCTTCCCTACAGTTACCAACCTATTATGGTCGGTAAATTTAACTATAAATTTTATAAAATATTTTAAATAATAATATAATTATTAAAATTTAAAAATGGGTCCACTTACCGACTGATGTTGGTTGGTAACGAAAGAGTGAGCAAAGAGAAGTAGTACTGTCAAATTCCACACAAAAGAGTAGTACTTTTCTTCACTTGCACTTTTCTGACAGACCAAATTCAAGGTTATTGTCCATTTTAGAGAATGTCAGCACAACTTTCGATTCATCAATGGAGCTAAGAGCGGTAATAGCTTGCATTTTGTTACCCAAATCTTGTCCGATAATCATATTGGGAAACAAACTTTTCTATTTTTTATAGATAGGAGGCAAATTTTGTGTCGCGTATTCCCCCTTTTCGACTTCTAGACGTGGTTTGATCAATGGACGGGAAGGGATTGGATATTCGGAGACAACAGCTCAGAAAGGGAGGAAGATACTATAGACTAAAGAGAACCTTCCCTGGTGAAATGACACGGTTGGCTTGGCTCAAAATAGAGCAAAGAGACTGATCATTGATCAATCGGACCATGTACTGTTGTCAAATTCCTGACAATAGAAGGAAATAGGAAATTTCCCTTAGTTCTCTGTAAATCCATTCTAGAGTCGTACAAAACTAAAAAATTCCCACTTCCTTTGTATCTTTTCATCCTCATCAAGTTCCTGATGACAAGTTTAATGCCTATCCCAGGCTTAGGTCTATTGGAAATGAAACTTCACCCAGTAGGATGAATCACACTTCTTAATCAAGAGAAGAAGATCATGTTGTTCATGGTCGGGTTTAACTGGAAAAGAGTACAAATACTTACTGATTCATTATAGAGACTCAGCAAAATGGTTTTCATTCATCAAACATTGCATTTGTGATCTGTTATGATATGTTGGGAAAGTAAACCTGGAAGTGGTGCAATCAAGTGAAAATCTTTAAGCAGAAGATTTTGTTAGAACAGATAAATCTTAATAGAGTGAAGCCTTAAAACTACTACCATCAAATCTATGCAGACTAATCCACAGAAGAGAAATAATTACTCGGGGCAAATCAAGTTTCATAAAACATGTAATACGTATAGCTTAGTGTCAATCTGAGCTATACACAAAACAATGACCTAGTACAGTTAAGGGCAGTGGATGATTTAAGAGAAATGACCTAGTTCACTGACTGATTAAGGAGAACTGATGCTAGCAAATTACACACAAAAGAGAAGTGTGATTCTTCTTTTACATTCTGACGAGAGATCACAGTTGAGGTCATTGCCTATTCAATAGAGACTATCAGCACAACTTTCCTTTCACCAACTAAGTAAGGAGTTGTAATAGCTAACAAGAAGTTACCAAAATCCTGACAAAGAAACAAAAAATTGCTAAGTTGAGATCAGATGATCATACATAATAACCTTAATATGGTCTTATATACATCCCAAAATGAAGATGCTTCCTCTGTTTCATAGTGGCAATAGACTCTTCACATTGCTCAACAAGATTTTTAACAAAGGAAAAGAATTACAGAAAAACAAAGAGAAGTAACAAAAAGAAAAAAAGAAAAAGAATAACTTACATCCGTTAGAACACCTTCGTTTTAATCATCACAGGTATTCACGATCGATATATATGGTGGGAATATGAGCAATATTTGTCCAGTAACCCCTTGTCAAATTCTAGGAGTGGTTTGAGCAATGGGCAGCCAGAAATATATAGTTCAGAGATGGAAGCGGGCATCCCTTTAACCGGAAGGAACTGGAGTTTAGGGCAATCCCAGATGACCAGCTTAGATAGGGAGGAGGACAGCGCTGGTTCTGAAAGAGATTGGAGATTAGGACAATTCTCGATCTCCAGCACAGAGAGGGAGGAGGGCAGCGCTGATTCTGGAAGTGATTGGAGATTATGGCAATTCCAGATATGCAGCTTAGAGAGGGAGCAGGGCAGCGCTGATTCGCAGGAGCTGATCTGTAGGCTTCGAAGCAAGTTGAGGCGATCTAATGTAAGCTCAAAAAGAGATGAGGGAAGTCCTTCTTCCAACAGTGACTGAATTTGAGGTAAATTACAAGTATATAGAGATTCAAGAGAGGTGAGGCTTTTGAGAACTTGGCTGCTAAATGTTTTCAGATGGTATATGGTAAGCCGTCGAATAGAGCAAGGCAACTTCCAATTTTCACTAGCAGGAATCTCTTCGTCACTGCCATAATGGTGGATGGTTAACTCTGTGAGACAGGGGAACCTCTGTAAACCCCACTCCTTTCGCCCATTCACCAGTTTCTTGCAATTCCAGATCTTAAGGGCTTCTAATTGAAGGGCAATCCTCGTTCAGGAAAAGACTCTATTTCTGGATAATTTTGCAGTTCCAGTTTCTTAAGAGACAGAAGGAGTTCCTGCATATGTTCTGGCAGCGACTTCAGCTTCTTGCAGTCGCTAATATACAAAGCACGCAACGACGTCACAGAAAGTATTTCAAGATTCTCACAGTTATAAATTATGAGATCTCTTGGGAATCAAAAGCCTTGTAAGGCTGTGGCAACTTTTTACACTCAAATAGCGTGCTTGTGGGACCAACTCAGGTGATATCTCATCTATAGAATCACAGTCTTCTAGTTTCAGTTTCTCCACAAACAAGTTACTTCCTACAGAAATCATATCACCAACTGACGGCGCCAATTTCAATTTCTCACAATGATATATGCTTAGTTCTTTCAAGGTACTTGGCAGACTGCTAAGAGGCAAAGAGGTAAGAGAGTGACAGTCAGTAATATATAATTCAACAATCTGCTTCATTCCCTGAAATTGAGACAAAAACAGTTCAGCATGATCAAAAAGAACTCCAACCTTAGGAGAACCTTCAACTTTAACCCTTTTTAGACTTGAAAGTTGGATAGGTGTCTCCAGATTGAGTTCAGGACAATCTGGCCTAATGATAAGGAATTTCAGAGAAGGAAGCTGGCCTAATGCTGGCAAGGAATAACGGTCCTTGCAGTTGCTTAGAGACAATTCCACCAGCTCAGAAAATGAATAATCAGCTTGCCAATTTGGAAAATTTGTCCCTCTATATCCGTTGATCTCAAGTTCTTTTATGTTTGGATTTTGATGTAGCTCGCCAAGTATGTCTCTTTCATTTTGTGAACTGTCTGCAATACTTACACTCCACTCCAATGATAACTTTTCAATATGTTCCTTTCCTCTCATCTTTGCTTCCAAAGCTTCACTTCTGTCAGCCACATTTTGCAACTCTAGAATAGATAGAGATCCATACAAGTTATTTAGTTCACCTAAATCTTCCATTCTCGAACCACTGCTACCACCAAGAAAAATTTAACTCCCAATAACACACGGATGCTTTTCAACTTGCTCAGATGTTGCGGCTTCTTCAAGCAAGGAGTGTCGCTAATGTCAAGGTGACGCAAGTTGATCAATTTTTGCATTTGCATTGGTAACTCCACAAGACTTCGGCAAGATGATAAGAGAAGTGTTTCTAAGTTATAGAGTACACAAATTGAATCTGGTAACTGCTTTATATCTGTCAAAGAAAGATCCAAGAATCTTAGGAGTTTTAATTTGATGAACAAGTCATTCAGCAACTCTTTGATAGCATAACGAGACAATGATAATGCCCTTAAGGATGTTAGTTTTGGAAATATGTTATGCAGCACCCTCTTGCTTATATAAATTTGAAAATAATAGGGTATTGGAAGAAATGTCCTCAGCTGGTCCAATTTGTCTAGGGGTTTCAATTTCTCAAAGTCATTACTTAACATTGAATATGATAGGTGTCGACATCTTCCCAACATATCAGATCCTTTGTTATCTTCAAGATTGATACCAAGTTTTGAAGATTTGAGACTAGCTATCAAATTGCTTTGGCTATTAAAGATGAGGTTGAAGATCTTGAAAAGGCTGGCATTAATGTCATTCAGATTGATGAAGCTGCTTTGAGAGAGGGTTTGCCTCTTAGAAAATACGAGGAAGCTTTCTACTTGAACTGGGCAGTACATTCATTCAGGATAACTAACTGTGGTGTTCAAGACACTACACAGGTCCATATTCGCTCTAACTGTGGTGTTAAGAAATTCATTGAATATGTACAAATTAACGATTTTGAACCAGTAACTTAAACGCACTAGAATCCCGAACGCACAAGTCTCAAATCTTTGTTTCGCCTCTCCTCATAGAACAGGAAGAAAAAGGATAAGAATATTAGAAAAGGTTAAGGAACATAATGCTTTCCAATTCCAACCGTATTGCAACGAGGGGATGAAAAGACTCATAAGGAAATTCATATGTGTGAAATTGGTGCTTTCTTTCCAATAGTTGTCTGATAAAGGTAAGAGCTCGATAGAGCCGAGAGGTGTTGTGTTATTAGGGAATTTCTTTTCCTTCTTTAAGGTAGTAATTTTCTTCTTTGCCTCGGAGCTTTGTTGAAGTAGTTAAAGCGTAGCACATGATGTGTGGGTTAGACACATGCCACGAAGTCAAACCCTACAGTGGAAAAAAACATGGTTTTTAAGTAGAGAAGGGTAGAGGGGCGGGTTATTATCCACCGAGTTTCAGACCATATGCCAGCTAGTCCTCAGGGATTTATTAGTAAAAAAAGTATGTAAATTTAATTTTATCTTCTTTTATATGATTCTGATCGATGTTGTCATTTTTTGTGACAGATTCATACCCACATGTGCTATTCAAACTTCAATGACATCCTCCATTCAATTATCGACATGGATGCTGACATGATCACGATCAACAACTCCAGGTCAGATGAGAAGCTTTTTTCTGTTTTCTGCGAGGGAGTGAAGTATGGTGTTGGCATTGGCCCTGGGTATACGACATTCACTCGCCAAGATTCCATCGGCAGAAGAAATTGCTGAAAGAATCAGCAAAATGCTTGCAGTTAACCCTGATTGTGGCCTCAACACGCGCAAGTATACTGAAGTTAACCCTGCTCTCTGCAACATGGTAACCGCTGCTAGGCTTCTCCGCACACAGTTGGCCAGCACCAAGTAAGATAGTCGATCCAACGGAAAGTCCTGTTTGAATTTACAAGAGCAGTTTTATTTTAATATGCAAAAATCAGGGAGAACACTCTTCTCCAAGAAATAATATGTAGGCTTCTGAGTTATGGCAAATTGATATTTGCTATATCGGCTTCTTTAATCTATGTACTTTGTATGTTCTTCATAACATAATATCTTTCCTTTATATGATCCTAAAACTTAACACACATATGTACTTGATTTTTCCCTTCAACTGGGTGTACAGATATCTATCAGTCGATCAATCAATCAAATCCTTCTCGATTTCAAACCAGTTGAGGTCAGTTATATGAATCTTTATCCATTCTGTTTTAGTGTGGTCCATTTCATTCCGACAGATAGAGGACAAATTTGGGTTCTCTAAAACTTGAGGTTTTCATGTGGAAATGACACCAGGTAGCTACTCTAAATGATTGTTCTTTAGAAATTAGTCAGTGCATCCTCAATTTCAGTTATTTGGTTCAATTTTTCTGGAAAAAAAATCCTAAATTGTCTTGTAGTTAAGATTTTTAGTTTAAAATTTCAAGACAAAATGAGTACTAACTAATCTATAAATAGCTCCTCGAGAATGGTTATTGTGCACTTGCCTCGAGAATGGATCCTTTAAACTCATATATAGGGAACCTGGAAGCAAATTTTTCTTTTAAGCAGAGAAATGAATTCACTGGGAGATGAACCTGCTGTAACAACTTAAGAAAATGAAAATTTTGTCTCGACACTCTTCTCCTTAATCTTCCACGTGGTATGCAATAGTAACTCAAAATTTTGCTACATGGCACGGAAGAACTATGGAAGTATTCCTCGTGGGATGATCGTGTACGGGAGATGTCTTAGACATTCCGGCAATGGAGTTTGGAGATATGGTTATTCGTGTGTTCTATGAATTTGGAGAATGCGAGTTGTCAGAAGTAGATTGTTTCGTGGTTGTGGACTATGAAATTGTGGCAAAAGCTAGCCAGATGATAGCATGTGTTATGATTCAGTCATTGTAGACTTTCGGAGGGTTATTTATCTATTTGTGGGTGACCAAAGTTGATTTGGGATCCATTGGTAGGCCCAACGCAAAGCCGACCTCGAGACAATAGATGCATATGCACCCACTACTTCTATCAGACCTGCCTCAAGAAATATAAATTATCAACTTAATAACATGAGAAATTACAGTTAACTTGAACGAAAATTTTACTACTCTGTCCACATGAGATATTTTCGGAAAGAAAAAATGAAGGTACATTCTAAATTCAAAGTTCACTATTCTCAGCATGATATCAAATTCCACAATGGTACCACTGAAGAAGGTGATCTCTCAAAAGATTTAGTTTCCTTAGTTTCCATGCAAGGTTCAGTTTTGGAGATCCCATCTTCCAAGTCCTAAGGAAACAATTCTCTGGAATTGGAAAAGATGTCAGAACAATGCAAGAAACTAAAGAAGGGTATTAGCTATTAGCTATATCCATTTGGCTCGAGATTGCAAAAGAAAGTAAGAAAGTAAAGAAGGGTATTAGCTATTAGCTTACATTTTGTTAAAGCTATATAAGCGACCTTGGCAGCATTTTATCCCCATGAAATACTTCTCCTTCAATTTCTACACTTGAGAAGAATGTGAGACTCGCCAATCCTGATTATTTTATGTTCAAACAAGGATCGTTCTTCATGTTGCGCCAACAGTTGTAGGAAACTCTTGTAATTGCTGGTATTACTCTGCAACAAAAAGAATAAAAAGGATGAAAAAGTAAGTTCAGTTATTAGCAGTACAGTAAGAGTGGCATGTGAATGACATTATCGACTCCAGGGCCGATGCCAGCACCACATTGCACTCCCTCATGGAAACAGAAAGAAGCTTCTCATCTGGCATGAAGTTGTTATTGATATTCAAAAAGTCAAAAAAGGATAGTACCTGAAGATGACTAAATACCATTGAAAATAATAATCCCAGACGTATTATGTGCACACATAAGGAAACTCGCGTTGTTTCTCATATTAAGAGAGCAATAAAATATAATCCAAAACAAAAAGCAGAGTGGCAAAAGAACGAAAAATCAGAACAGGTATACCTCTTTAATAAGCTAGCTTGGAAAGCTTAAGCAGTAATGCTTTCAGCTTTTGCCATTCCATTGGATGCGATTTCTTTGGCCAAGGTAAAAGGAAATTACATCATAGTGATAAAAGTGAAATAAATATTCACTTCTAACTTCCCGAGTGAAATTGTGGTATCATGTTAAGCAAAGAAGGATCCTTTGCTGAAACGTCTATTAGTAACCCTACAGTACTTGCATCAAACGAGAAGTCCCTTCCACTCATTTCCTTCAAAAAAGTGTTCATTTCACTAATTTTTCCACATTTGAGAAATCCTTGTACAATAACATTGTAAGTGCAGTTGTCTGGCGAACAACCATCGTGCTCCATTTTTCTTAGCATATCTTTAGCTTCATCTAACATCCCTTCTCGACATAGTCCATTTATTATTGTAGTGTATGTTATCACATCTGGAAACAATCCAATTAAGGAAAGCTTCTCAAAAATAGCATGAGCTTTGTCGAGCTGACCATTTTTGCACAATCCGTCAATAATAACACTGTGAAGTTCAATATCAATATCTTCTCTCTTTTTTCCCAACTCATGAAATAGCAACATAGCTTCCTCAACAAGTCCATTCTGAAAATAACCACGGAGCAAAATGCGATTTGTGCATAAATCAGGTATGAGCCCCATAGAAAGCATATCAGCAAAGAATTTTTGCACAATGTCAGTTTTTCCAACTTCAAATAGACATTGCAAGATAGTATTGAAGGTAACAATGCAAGGTTTCAATCCATTTCGAGAAATTTCATGAAACAAATGCATGGCCTCATCCAATTTCTTCTTCTTACAGTATCCATTAATTAATGTGTTATAGCTAACAACGTTAGGCTTAATGCTCTTATCTATCATCGAATCAAAAATTCTCCTTGCTCTATCCATTTGACCGTGCAAGCAATATCCATTGATTAACACATTGTAGGTGACTATATTTGGCTCTACACCTTTTTCGATCATGTGTCTCATTACCTCCTCAGCATCTTCAACTTTCCCCTCTTTGCATAGTCCATTGGTCACAATGGTCAAGGTTTGCACATCTAGATAAATATTACCATTTACCATTTCAGAGAACAAAGTCCTAACCTTTTCCCACTGACCAAACTTACATAAACCATCAATCAATGAACTATATGTGACAACATCTGGAGGAATGCCTTTTTGTTTCATTTCGTTCAAAAGGCTAATTGCAGCATCTAACATTCTATCTTTGCATAAGGCATTTATAACAATGCTATAGATGTATTCATCGGGCTTAGTGCTTCCTTGTTCCATTACCCTAAGCAAATCGAATGTTTTTTGAGTATGGCCCATTTTGCTAAGCCCATTCATGACAGTGGAATACATGACTTCATCAGGCTCACAAATATTCTCTCTCACCAACTTTTTGAACAAGCTAACTGCATCTTTGATCTTCTTTTCAGCAAAGAGTCCCCTCAGTAAGGTGCTAAACGTGACAACATCAAATGGAATGCCGTTCTTCAAGAAAATGGCTAATACTGAAAATCCGCAGTCAGAACAGTGCATTAGGCAATAACTGTTAATCACTATATTCAAGATGCTATCATTAATTGGGAAGCCTAATTTCCGCATTTCTCGAAAAAGGGAAACAACAGAAGAGTAATGCTTTATATTTACCATAGTCTTTAATAATTTTGCGAAGCAAGAAACAGAAGGAAGAGGCTGCATTCTGACCATTGGACGAAAGAGAGTCAGAGCATCATCTAAGCTCTTGACATTCTCAATATTGATATGAGAAGAAGAATAATCTCTGATACTAAATGCCGAACCAGAACGGGAAATAGCAAAGGTTGAGCTAAAGGAAATACCATTGCAAGAGTAACGCAGCAGAGGAATTCTCGTCATCTTCAATTTGGCTAAGGATCTTCTTAGACGGATGGTGCTCTGCTCTATACCGGTGAGTCCTAATTTTGCGCAACTACAGTTTATGAGTAGAGGGAGTCAGCAAGTACAAAATAACCTGTACTGTGCATATGTTTCATTAAATGTTTGTGCGCTACTGAAATTATGATTGTAACTAATTTTTCTCCAATGATCTTACCCTTAAATGTTTAATGATATTTTTAATGACATATTATAATATTTTATAATAGTGATTTTACTTTTCATACTTAAGTAAAAGCCTTATAATGAATAAGAAAAAACACACAATTAAAGAAAAAAAAATCTTTTCCTTCTCTCTATTTTCATTTTTTATTCATATTCTATTAAATTGCTTTATTTCATAACACGTTATCAACATAATATATACGTGCGACAATCCTTCTCAACTTCTAGGAAATGTGTCGCAACAAAGTTGATATGTTTTTGTATTACCATAGCGAAGTAATAGTAGCTTCCAATGTGTAAGCCTGTTGAATTTCGTATGGACAGTGATACAAATGTCCTACGGATTATTTTATTTTTTTTGTAAGTGGTTCATCATTCCAAAGTATGCTCCTAAGTATATAATTTTTGTGCTTACTTAAATACCTATTGGAAGGGTTAATATATGGCAATATAAATGTCTTCTGGTCATATACGTATCATACTTAGCAACGTTTTTCGTATAGCTACAACTCAAATATTTATCTCATTCATATTGGGTGGTTCATAATCATACATAAAGTATATCTATCTAGATGGTTTATTATTACTTACAGTACTAAATTATTTATGAACTAATAAAACATTTGTGGTTTATCATCTATCTTGAAGGATTTATCATGTAATAGTTCTTTAAGTTGAATGTCTTACATTAGGAAATATCACTATATATAACTTAGTTAAGCGACATATATGGTTGCCAAAGTGATGTAATATTTTCAAATGTACTTTGGTTGGAGTTAGGTATGTAACCAATTTAATTTACTTTGATTTGGCAAATGGGATATAGTTATATCATTACAACGATTTTGTAATCAACCAAATGTATGAATCAACGACTTTTACACTTGTTGGCTTGAACAACTGTGTTAGACTCATTCATTATTTGTCTCATTTTATTTATGGGTAATGAAATGTTAATGCATGATATAGTAGTACTATATCTAAACTATTTGTTTTGATAGATTTACATATAGTATATTAGTATATGAGTATGTACTAGGGCTGGCTAATGGTCCAGTTCCAACCGGACCGGACCGGTGAGGGACCGGAAACCGGCCCGGACCGGTCCGGACAGGTTGGAATCGGACCAATTAAAGGTGGGGGGCTACTGGTCCGGTGGCGAAACGGCCCTAGGCATTTGGACCGGATGGACAGGAATAAATTTGGTCCGGAACCGAACCAGACCGGTTCGGCAATGGCTTAAGCTTATTTAAATTATAGCCTTTGGCCAACGACTCTATTGAGGAAATAGCCGTTGGGCAACGGCCAAAAACGGCTATTTTAACCCCATAACCCTCCCCCCCCCCTAACTATTTTTTCTTATAAATACCCCATTATTTCATCATATTATGTACAAAAATCATCAAACTCTCTCTAATTCTCTCAAAATCATCTACAATATTGCTATTTTGTTACTTTGGCTACTTGTCTAAATCTAAATTCCACAATTTTGGTTATTTATCAAGTTTTACTTGGAGTTGCTACCTTGCTATCAATTGAAGGTTCAAGTTTCAACTTCATCTCAATTATACGGCTATATTGGTTGGTCGTTCCTATCTCTACTCTTTAATTATATTTTTGTGATATATTTATTTTATTTGCTATTAAATTATAATTATGTCTCAAAGAGGTTCAATTGGAACTAGTAGTGGGGGGCGGGCACGTGGTCGTTCGGGAAATAAGGGTAAAGGAATTATTGATAGTTCTAGTCAACACGTAGAGGAAAATCAATATTATCATGATTTTAGCTCCTTTAATCCACTTGATTCACAAAACATAGAAACGGAATTTAATTATCAAACTGGGGTTAATGTAGAAGAACAACATGAAATTCAAGCTAGTCCACCTGAAGTTCAGTCCGACTTGCCTCCTCCTGTACCTCCCACTAGAGCCTCGGTTCAACGTAAGGATAGATATGAGGTGTGGGAATTTGCACAGAAGAACAAGGATACTCAGACGGCCATTTGTGGTCTTTGTGGACATGTGTGGGTGTTTAAAACTGGGGGTAATGACGGTGGGACGGGTAAAATTAGAACTCACTTAAGAACTAAACATCCCAAGGAATGGTCAACACGGGCCCCCGTATTTATCTTGGAACCGAGCATGGGGGGGTAGCACATGACGCATCCTCGGGTATCCAAGCTAAACTTAACCAAACAACAGGAGGAATTCTTAGTTATGATAAACAAAGGGATAGAGAAAATATTTCTAAACTAGTTGCGGTAGAGGGTTTGCCTTACAGTTTTCCTTCTTCTACTGGTTTTGTTCGATATATCCAAGCTACATATAATCCTTCCTTTAAAGGTTTTCCAAGAACAACTGTAGAAAATGATATTATTAAATTTAAAAATGAATATAGAGATTGTTTAAGATATTTATTTGATAACTTTGACACTAGAGTATGCCTTACAACTGATATGGGTCGTTCTACTAATAACTGCGATTATATTACTATTACTGTTCATTGGATAGATCCTGATTGGATCTTCCAAAAACGTATAATTACATACAAAGTAGTTGATGAACCACACACGGGAAATTATATTTCCAAAACTGTTTCATCAGTTTGTCGTGCTTATTGTTTGACTAGTAAAGTTTTTAGTATTACAGTAGATAATGCTACGAACAACACAGAAGCACTTAGGAATTTAAGACCTATTTTAAACCCCTCTTTTGAGGAATTTTTTCATGTTAGATGTGCATGTCATATCTACAACTTAGTAGTCAAAGACGGTCTTGACTTATTTAACAACATTATTGAAAAGGTTAAAGTAGCTATTGCCTTTATTTTTAGAAATAAAAATCAACAAAGAAAAAGATAATGGGAAACAAAATGTATAGAATTAGGAATGCCGATTAGGAGAGTTCCAAAAGAAGTTTCTACTAGGTGGAACACTCTATATGAAGCATTAACGGTTGCTTACGAATATAGAGAACCTATAACTCAAATGTATAATAAATATTTTATGGAACTTTACCACCTTAAGGAGGAAGAGTGGAACCTTGTTGAACATCTCCTCCAGTTTTTAGAAAAATTTTATCATGCTACTTTAGAATTTTCTGGACAATATTATCCAACTACTCCTACTATGTTATATTATATAGCTGGCATATCCGAATTATTAAAATTATATAGGCAATACGCTTCATATAAAATGGCTGTAGATGCCATGATTGAAAAATTTAAAAAATATTTTTTCCCAATTCCTCAACTTTTTTACATTGCTTCTGTGTTGCATCCTGCATTTAAATTAAAGTTAACTGAACGACTTGTTCAGGAAATATACACAAATTTAGATATAACACCTGTTGAAATTGCAACTAATAACTACCCGAGTGTAGATGTTGCTCGAGGTAAAGTTTTTACTGATTTTCAAGCTGTTTTCGCAAAGTACAGAGCTTGGGCAGAGAGTGCTACACCAACTGCACCGATACTTTCAACCGGTGAAAGTTCTTCTCAATTAAGCAAACGGCATGCTGGGATGAGCAGCTTTGGAGGACTTGATCAGAGGATGCTTTCAGAACAAGATGACTACGGGGAGGAATATAGCGAGTTCCAAGTCTACTTGATCCAGTATCCGAAGAAACTTACAAGTTTTGGAACTCACGATCTATTGGATTACTAGAAGAGTCAAGAAGCACAATTTCCAATACTTTCAAAAATGGCCCGCGATATCTTGACAATTCAAGCGTCATCAGTTGCGTCGGAGTGCGCTTTCATCCAGGGAAGATTTCAGATTGGAGATCATCGACATTCACTGAGAGAAGAAGCAATGGAGACAGGAGTCCTATTCTGAGATTGGATCAGAGCAGAGCGAAGAAACTTTGGAATACCGGAGCTTTCACAGAAAAAAGATAGAGCATACATGGATCACATATTGAGCGACGGAACAAGCGAAGAAGGGAATCAAACCAACGAGACGGAAGATGAAGAAGATCAAGAAGACGACGACGACGAACCGGAACAACAACAACCTGTTCCAAAGGAAAAGCCTACAGCTATATTAAAAAAACTAGCGAACATGTTTAAAAGAATGTAATTTTATACATCAAATTACATATTAATAAAATTACTCCAAGTTCACATCACAACTCTTGTGTTCTTATATTTTATAATTTTACTAACTTTGTATATATTTCAAGGTTTGAAATTTGAATCTAATTATAAATTTTGAAACTAATTCAAAGTTTGTAAGAATATTAGTGTAACATCTTTAATTCTAAGTTTTAACTTTGAAACATATTTTTCATTTATTTATAAAGTTAAATAAAGGAGGCAAATGGCAATTATTAAAAAATAAATAAATAGAATAAACGGGTGACTGGCCGGACCGGACCGGACCGGACCGGACCGGACCGGATAAAACCGGTAGACCGGCCACCGGTACCGGTCACGAGCCGGTCGGAGCATTTTTAACCGGTGGGACCGGACCGGAAATGACCGGTTAGGTCCAGTTCTCGCCCAGTAAACGTACCGGACCGGATCAGTTGCCACCCCTAGTATGTACTAGAAAATTTCTTTTCTTATATTTCTTATTATTTTTAATGATAATTTATCTATGTCGAATTTATTAGAGTTTATATTTATGGCTATGTAAAATTATGTTCTATTTTCTGAAGTGAAAGAGATAACTTGTGATAAATATTATACGACGGGTTTAAGTCACCACGAGGATAAGACGATGGGTTCAAGTCCCAACGCACCGTGAGGGTAAGACATTGGGGTTTGAGTCCCGATGCTCCACGATGATAAGAATTGGGTTCGTGTCCCAACTCATTTGGCCAAACAAGCCTTTATATGGATAAGACATTGAGTTTGAGTCGCAATGCACCATATTGATGATATAATGATGACAAAAGAAAAATAATGTATTTTTCATGAAAAAACATGAATCTTGTTCCACTTGATTTGTTCCATTCTTGAAGTGAATGTGATAGCAGTGCATAAGTCTAAATGAAGACAAGTGCTTTGACCAATGAACGCATGCGTGCCAAAGACCAAAATAATAATAGTCATCATTCTGGTAATTATAAAATGGAGAACAATAAGAGTTTTCATAAAAATGAAATATTTGCCATTAATGTGGTCTTTAAATATGAGGCACATTCAGATGATTATGGTCCATTCTTTGAAATGTGACTTGTGATAAGCAATTATAAGCGCAGACCTATTCCTAAAAGTGAATGTGAAAATATATATGTGATACAAGTTATTCATAAGAATGTACTTATCCATGGCTGAATAAATATTACAACTCACCCCTACGAGAGGTTTGAGAGAAAGAAAGATAATAAATATTACTGTGTGATTACATGAATATATCATCGGTTGCGTACATGTGGTACGCAAAAATTATTTTGTCGTGCCTTAAAAGGTTATTAAAGGCTAAGTTAAAACAAGAAATGATTTTGCTTATGATGATTTTAACCATAACAATTATTATGATATAATTTTCTCCGTGAATGAGACATTGACCATATGGATGGTGTGACAAAAGATCTTGTAGTACAAAAATCAATTAAGAGCTCCGGAAGAACTAATTTGTTACTACCTGGATGAATAAATTTATTCATGATATTGATATTAAAGTAAGTCTCAAAAGAAACTTTTTGAGTTTCAAATATATTAGCCAAAAAGTCTCAAAAGAAACTTTTTGAGTTTCAAATATATTAGCCAAAGTGGTTGGCATATTGAGACTATAAATGAAAGGAAGATTGAATATCTTCAAATTGCTATAATCTTACCAGAACAATATGAAAGGCTACCCGACTTTCCTTTTATTTGTACTGCATAAGTATAAGCATGATAATTGAATCACATGCCACAAGTAAATTAGAGGTTTACTGAAACGAATATCAGTTGGCATAACTGGTTGGCCATCCCGGTTCAATTATGATGTGAAAAATTGATTGAGAATTTACATTGGCATATATTGAAGAAATGGAACATTCTTTGAGAATTCTCTTATGTTGTTTATTCTCATGATATACCAGTTAAGGTTGGGATTGAATCCCTTGATTTTTGGAACGAATAAAATGTGATATATATGGGTCCAGTCACCTGCCATGTATACCATTTATTATTATATGATTTTTATAGATGCATCCATTGTATGGTCACATGTGCGTTTGTTATCAACTTGCAGTTTGGCTTTTGTAAGGTTGCTTGCTCAAATTATTAGAGCATTATTCCAGAATGTAAATTATGATGATTTATCTTGATAATGCTGGTTTAAATCGAAGATGGTTTAGCAAAAATTATATGCCTCCACTTATAGCAAAACCATTGGTTATGAGAACAAAACTCCCAAATTGAAATCTGGTATGGCGTGTATTATTTAATATATAGCAGCACTTGTACGAATCTAGCCAACAAGTTATGATAAATTCTCCCTATCATAATTGGTTCAGGGTCAAGAACCAAATAATTTTCATCTAGAAATATAAATGTGATATATGATTTAATAATTCCACCTCAACGCAAAAATGGTTCTTCAAAGAAGGTTGTGTATATGTGTTGGTGATCCCAATATTAGGGGGAGAAAATGAGCAGCTGAAAAAGTGATACCAATGAATTATTATGAATACATATAGATCATCGTACAAGAAAATATAAACTTGAAGTCGAGTGATAATCCATTTGCAAATTATTGTCAGGCGCATTTGCTTACCCAAAGCTAAATGTCATATTCAGCTGCTAATGCTCCAAATAGAATAATGTCCCTGATAGATAGATTTTATGGCACGAATAAAGCGTAATAGACTAATCAGTTCCAAAGTTAAAGCTCCTTGAAGAAGGAGAGGAGCAAATGTTCAAGATGGTCATAATAAGGAGGCAAGTGCTATAGAAAAGCACTATGACATAACGCATCATGAGACCTCACTGGAGAGGCTCAGATACCTGAAAGTAATGAGATAAACAGATTCCAATAAGATGTGTCTTATTTGGGAAACGATGGAACCGATATAAAATGATCGTCGACGATATTGTTAATATAATGTAGCGCTCTATATTATTAATATTGACAAGAATCTTGAGCTCAAATTTGTCATGGAATGTAGATCAATAAATGATTGGCCAAAATAAAAAATACGCAATTAAGATTAATTTCACCTGGAAAATGTGAAGTTGGACGGATAGTCCCAACACCTGAAAGTATAAAGCCAGTGGACGTATAAATGTGTAAAGACGACTGGTGTCACAAGAAGGTTTGTAAATATCCTGGCATTGATTATATAGAGACACGTTCTCCTGTGATGGATGTAGTCATTTCAGGTTTTAATCTAGCAATACATGAAAAACTTGATATGTATATAATGGAAATCATTGAAGGATTTAAATTGTTCAGAAACATATTAAGGTTCCCAAGAAATTTATTAAATAAAGCTTCAGTATATTCTTATGCATATTGAAGCAATCATAGCGTACATGATTTGTTTTTGTGTCAAGTGCAATTGGTGCACTAATGTATCTTGCTAACACTACAAGGCCTGACATAACTTTTTCAGTTAATATCTTAGCAAGATATAGCTCTGCTCCTACAAGAAAATATTAGAATGGAATCAAACACATATTGTGGTATCTAAAGGGGACTACTGGTATGGGCTTATTTTATAGCAATGATTGCAATCCCGATCTTGTTGGTTGTGCTAGTGCTGGGTATTTATTTGACCCACACAAGGCTCGATCTCAAACATGCTATGTGTTTACATGTGGAGGCACTGCCATATCTTGATGATCGATTAAGCAATCAATCGTGACTACTTCATCTAATTATGTTGAGATAATTATTCATGAAGCAAGTCAAGAATGTGTATGGTTGAGGTCTATAATACATATTATTCGAGATAAATGTTGTTTGAAATGTGACAAACTGCCCACAATTTTGTATGAAGATAGTACAACATGTATAGCCCAATTGAAGGGAGAATTCATAAAAGGAGATAGGACAAAGCACATTTCACCAAAATTATTTTTCACACATGATCTTCAAAAGAATGGTGATATCAATGTGCAACAGACCCGTTCAAGTGATAATATAGCTGATTTGTTCACCAAATCTTTATTGACGTCAATCTTCAAGAAACTAGTGTACAAGATTGGAATGCGAAGGTTCAAGGATGTGAATTGATGCTCTCATCAGGGGGAGTTAATACGCGTTGTACTCTTTTTTCCTTACAAGGTTTTGTCCCACTGGGTTTTTCTTGCAAGGTTTTTAACGAAGCAACCAAAAAGCGTATTCTAAACATGTATACTCTTTTTCCTTCACTAGGATTTTTTTTCCCATATGGTTTTTTCCTAATAATGTTTTAACGAGGCACATTATCTATGGACATCCAAGGGTGAGTGTTACAAGAAAAACTAAATTATGGTGGATGTCTACTCTTCTCCATTATCTCCATAACTCACGCTACTCTAAATACTTGTGGAGTTATGATTGTAACTCCATAACCTCCCCCCATGAACTTCCTCCATGATCTTCCTTTCAAATGCTAAATGACATGTTCAATGACATATTTTACAATAGTGATTTTTCACTTTTCATACCTATATACAGGCCTTGTAATAGATAGGAAAAGACACACAATTGAAGAAGAAAATCTCTTCCTTCTCTCTATCTCCATTTATTATTCATGTTTTATTAAATTGCTTTTATTTCATAACAGTGTGAACTTTTTCTTCCTTTTCTACACTTTTCCAATTAAAGTTCTACTAGAAAAAATATCTTTCTACCCAGCAAATAAAAATCAAATCTCTTCGTCAACTATGAATACTTATCATACTTCCCCTTTATCATATCCCTTTATCCTACATAATATTTATTTTGTTCTTGTCATTTTTAATTCCCTCTTCTATATAATAGTTATTTTACTAATTTTTATATCCGTGTTTTAACATATAACGACCCAACTAAGGAAAGAAATGAAAAGACAAAAAACAAAAAAGTAAAGAGATAGATTTAGAATATACAATACGGTTGCCAGTGAACAATATTAAATTTCATGCAATGTATGTTTTATGAAGATATTAAAGACATCACTTTTTAAAGATAATTCATGTTTATTCCAATTATGTTTAAATTATGTATATGCCTAAATCCCAAACTCGGCCGTGATGGCGCTTCTCATGAAGACAAGGCTAGCCAATTCAAACTAAAACTCATTTTTAACAGTTAAACAACACAAAAATAATATAAATATGGTTTGACAACAGGAATTTGCGGAAAAATATAGTGAACCATCCTGACTACAGCCCAAACCGGGATGTCATAAAATCATGAGCATCTATGGATCCTACTACCAGTCTTTTTTTTATTTATATATATATATATA
>MCJB01051781.1:0-12377 GCA_002018475.1 Nicotiana obtusifolia
GGGGGAGGCGGCATTTTCTCTCGTCTTACATACATCAGAAACTCCTTGGAGAGTGCACCAATAACTTGAATACAGTACTGCACTTTGCATAAAGGATATCACAAACAATACAAAGGATTCAAAGGCCTCCAGCTAGTCCAAGACTGGTATGAGGATGAAAGAGGCAGGGAGGGAAACTGAGGGGTCACTAGAGATTAAGCCGGTGTTTCGCCGGCGATGGAAAATTCTATGCAGATTCCAAAGGAGTTAGGGGCCCCTGTTAAGCTACCAGGGCCCAGATTGAATACAGTTTGATGGGGAAGAGGGCTAAAGTGGGAAAAATCAGGGCGGTGAAGAGTGGTTGAGGAAGGAGCTCTGGCAGTACGAAAGACTAAACTGTACATACAACCACCATTTTAAAGGAACTGAAAAGTTTACCACACCTATCAAAATTGATAAGAAATGGACATTGGGTCTAAATCAACCCCAAAAGCTAGCTCGTGAGATGAGGATTGCCCAAGCCATATAAAGTGATCAAGTCTCCCATCCCTAAGTCAATGTGCGAGACTCAACAAAAAATTTATACCTAACATGTGAAAACAAAGGTAACATCCACTCATGGTCAGTTTCCATTTTTCCAACTTATCTATAACAGAAAATTAAGTTCTCGTCCAGTTATTGTTAGTGATATCAGTAATTGCTTCTAAAAAGGGAAGACCCAAGATCTATATCTTCAAGATAGGTGATGAATATGATAGCGAACAATTCCTAAGCTGACAAGCTCGAAGCAGTTTCACAACCATTGCCCCTCTTGGCTTCTTTGTTACGAGGGAGATATTACTGATGCTAATATGAGGTCACACAACCCTCATTTTAATGAAGATTTATTGCCCAAAAAGAAACCAAGCTTAGAGAACTGAAAGATTCATGAAGCTCACATCATGCAATATTAGTTCTGTAACACGCAACTGATCAGCAATGCCACTCTCCACAACTGTCTGCAAAACAAACAATAAACCACAAATTTTCAGAAATCAGCAAACAATATGAAAAGATTTACAGCACTCGAAAGAGTATTGCCTTCGCAAAAAATAAAAGAGAGCTTTTCCTATGGTGCATCCCGTATAATGATATTGGCCCTAAACCTTTTACTTTTACAGGCCTTTTTATTTGGTTGGGATGTGGAAGGTACCCAAGGAGAGTGTTAAAGGCCTTGAGGTTGCAACTAACCACAAACCTAATAGACATTCGAACTTCGAGAACAAGTAATTTTTTTAATAACGGTAGTGTTTGGGCGAGCTTGCGCACACCTCAATTATTTATAGGTACTGAATAACTTAGCCACCAAGGATTAGCAAATGGGAAGAAATCACCTACCCAAGTCTCAAAGAAAAAAAAAACACCAACTTCATTGACCACTAGCCAAACCCTTGGTGCAACTTTGAGAATAGGTGATCATCAGGGCAATATAAGAAAAAGACATTTGAACTATTTAAGAAGATAAGAAATACTTGAAGGAGGACATTCAGATAAACCTTTAGTATCTGGGAAAGCGTAGAAAGCTCAACCGGAGGCAACTCCCTCAGGTCACTGTTGACACTATGAAATGTTTCATCTGAAAATAGTAAGGAAAAAAAAGAAAAGAAATAGATAAGTAATATACATAATACCTTTTTCCGATAGGTAGGAAAAATGAGCCAATAGAAACCAACAGTAATTTGTAAAGAGAGCCCAATGACAGGTGTCCTAGAAGAGTGAAACTATGTGAACCTATTTTTGTAATGCATCGATTTACTATTTCCTTTGTCGTCATACTCCAGACTCTCCATTGGAGGATCTCTGATATAGGTGGACAGCAGAACATATAGCCGCAATCCCGTTTCACGTGATAGCTCAACTTTATGAGGTCAAGATTATCGATTCGTAAATCCAAGTTATTTCTTGATAAGGTAAAGCTTTATTAAGTTAAAATAGGCACCAAGATGGTACAAATGCTATTCGTCAATCCAAGTTAATCAATTAATTCAAATTTTTTAAAATGAAATGTGAAGGTGAGAAACAAATTTGCTAATAAAAATCTGTGGAAGCTAAATTTTACAAATTTTAAATTAAAAGGGAATACAGTAGTATGCGATACATCTATATGTTCAAAGTAATCCTCGTCAAAATGAACACTTCACCAAGAAAATAAGGTTAATGGAAGAGCTCCACCAGTCAGACAAAAATATCCACTTTTTTTAATAAATCATTCTGATGCAGGAGTATCTCTCATTGCATCTCCCAACTCAGTCAGAGGATTATATATTATCAATAACATGTCTCACATACACTCATATCAAAATCATCAACAATGCGCCTCACATAAACTAACCATTGTTCCCAACAGAATAATTGACTCACAATCATAATAATAGCAATTGAAGTGTTTTACAATAGCAACTCAAAAATATTCGTGGAGAAAATTTTTATACTAAGTGACGACAAATTGCAATGGACTTTCACATTTCCAGTTAGACAATTGAGTTGAGGACCAAAAGCCTTAGCAACCCATGCTAACCCAAGAAGATAAAGTTCCATTTCCAACTCAATTAATTGGGAAAAATGGACCGAAATTTTTCAATGTACATACACCTTATATCCGCATGGGGCCAGAAGTATGACTATCCCCATGCGTATGACAATTGCAGCCAAAATTTTAAAAACTCAGAATCATGGGAGCTCAACAATGTTCTGTTTTTCAAGAGTATAAAAAGATATACGTTAAAGACTTACTGTTAAGACTACTGAAGTGCATATTCCTTTGCACACTACATATATGGTCCCTACAAAGCAAAAAAAGACATAAGATGTTATTTGCTGATGTTTCTAACAGCTTCTAAAAAACAAGGAGGGAAGTATAACCAAACAAAAAGGAGAAAAATGTAAAAATTTATTTTCCAGAAACTTGCCATATATAGGAGCAACCATTCGTCTCTTGAAAGCTAAGAGCTAGTTCAGTTGAATACTCCGGATCCCTCCAAGAAATAATTGTATCTGAATAGAAGAATAATTTATTCTGAAACTGAATAACAACATAATAGAAGTCATAGAAGGGGAGAAAGGGGACAAAACTATGGAGTTTGAGGATACCTTCTTGCTTCCGATAGATATCCTCTGCACTAATACGGTGCAGAAGCAAGGTCTCGTTATCATCTTCATCAAGTACAAGCAATCCTAGTTCTTCCGATCTCTGCATCAGCATCCACAATCAGAAGCAATAAAATTAACCCTCTCAAACGGTTCATATGAATCAATTTTTTGACAACACAAGCAAAATACTATAAACTGAACATCAAACATTCTACTAAAACTCACCTCTATATAATCCACAGTTACATGCCCTGTTCCTTGATCATCCCATTTTCCATCGTCATTAAGACGATAGACCTTTACACGCTGCAACGTAGATCGGACAAAGGTTAATCTTACAAAATTGAATTAATACGAGAAAGTAAGAAAGACCAACTGCAAGCCCAAATATATTAGTAGGCAAAGCTGCTTAGGAATGTTCAGCAGCCTGTAAGGAAATCACAGTTGGGAAAGGGCAGGAAGGTTCTTCTTTGTTTTTTGGTTTTGTGGGAAGTGGGATGCAAGGTAGTTTCTCATAAAACATACAGAGATAAAGATACAAGAATGTAAACGAAAATCTACATTGAGTACCGAAAAGCGCACAGAACAAAAAGATGCTACAACCTGCACAAGTATTCCAAAACCTCCTGCACACCGGAATTGCGAGGAAGTTTCAGCTGGTAACGACAAACCAAACACAGTTCCACTGATGTAACCAATTTGCGCCTTAAACAACTTTAATAAATCTTTTTAAATTAAAAAAAAATGTGATAGATCTTTTGATTTCTGCACAAAACTGGACAGAGTTTTCCCCTGTAGATTCCCCTAATAGTTATTTGAACTTTGTTACCCCCTTAGTATTAGCCTCAACATCTATATTGGAGCTACCACTATGCCTTTTTTGCTATAACTCTGTTGTAACTATTATGCATCTTCCTGATGCCAGCAATCAAATCAATTGTTTCATCAAAATAAACTGGACAGAGTTAAATACCAATATCTTTTATTTTTTATTTTTAGAAAATTTAGTTGCAGTTTATAAGTTATAACCCAATATCACATCCAAAAGAATAAGATTACTTGCTATGCGACAAATATCAGATGGTAAAGTCACTGGTAATAAGAATAGGAAGTGCAATAACATCTATTTTTTCAAAGGACTACCGCAGCAATGCCAAGATACTATCCTACATCGGCATAGGTTCACCTCCAATGACATTTCGACTGATGCAATCCATTACCAATCTGCAAACTCTATACTAAACTTCGCTCTTAATATCCAATATGTTGATTAACTTATCAAAAAAATATCCAATATGTTGATTGACAAACCAATGATGTTGCGTACCAATCAGTTAAGAGTAAGCTATGTAGATCGTCTATATTCGTTGGCTCATCAATACTAAATAAAATTCCTTTTAAGAAAAGTTGGCCTTCTACATCAATCTCAACTACTTGGTATCACCTTTATACATTCTTTAATTAAATGGTATTCTACTTTAAGCTAAGTTTGCATCAATTCCAAGAGATTTTAGGCCTTCTGAGACAACTTACAATGTCTGATCTTAGGTCTTCTTTGTCTCCATTTATTACCTTTTTTAACAAGTAAAGAAAAGTTGTCTCCTTTTTACCTTCAACCATCATATTCTTATATACCTACCAACCAATGGATGTGGAAATCTATGCAAGTTATGACCAAACAATCTCGAGTGACCTTCTCCGATGTTTTCCTCTATATTCGCTCTATGCTTCCTCTACTAGATGTGTACATTTTTAATATTCTTTATTGATAAATAAGAAGACAGCATAAAAGTTCACGTTATCGATAAAGGATCATTTATAATATTGTACGGACTTGTACCATTTGACGCCTATCTTCTTTTTCTGTTTTGATAAGTAGGTAAAATTTTACTAATGTAAACAGATGAGCAATAAGCTAATGGTGGACATTACATAATAGGAGGCCCCTTTATAAAATACAAATCTTAACATCTGCATATTTACGACATTCATCTTGTGGATATATTGGACCTTGGAGGTCCAACAATTACTCTCATGCAACATTGCTGGTCTCACAAGTGTTGTACAAAGTTGCATTTCATGTAGTTAGATATTTTTTTGCCACATAGTAGTCTTGTAACACTCCTCCATTTCAACCATCTTATTCCAACTCAATGTGCTACATCCTCATCTATGATCCATCATACTATTCTTCAGGAAGACTGAGTCCACATATTTAGGTTGTCTGCATTTACGCACTAACAATATTAAATAATCTCACTTCACAATCATTTTTCTGATTGGAATTAAACTTGTACTGGATATACTTTTTTGGATCTTACTTTTCCGTTGGAGAGTTTTTAGATGGGGCTTGTTTAACACAAAACAACCTCATCAGAATGCTTTCCACTAGCTAAAAGGTGATGTATTTGTCAATCCAAATCAAGAAGTATTAATTTATATATTCCTCCACTGTGAAGTTGCAGCAGACCTATGGAGCATGTTTTTCACTATTTTCGGACTAAAATGGGTTATGCCTTTAAGTGTTAGAGATGCCTGCGAGAACTGAAATACAAGAAGATCTGGAAAATGGTGCCTATGAGTATTCTTAGGTATATGTTTTGATGGAATCTCAGCTTCAAGCTACTCCTGAAGGTTACCTGTGCTTAATGAAATTAGCCGGATTAACCTTTCCCCGGTAAGTAACACTGATCAACTTTTGAATTTTGTCAGCTCCTTAATCTTATTAGTCTCTCCTTTATATTTGGGCTGACTCAATCTCAATTTCGTAACCTTTGCATCTGCTAGATGGTTTTTGATGATAGAAACTTACTTCAGAAAAAAATAGTATCTTATTCTACTTACCGTAAAATCCTCACACAGTAAAGTGCTTCTCTCAGTTCAAACTTTCGGCTGAATCCCCACTAATTTAACATTAATCCAATATCAAACTAACTTCAAAAGGTCCGTTGAAGCAACAATAACACATCTACACAAATACTCAACACTAGCAAGCCAAACTTGTTCAATTTACGCCCTCTTTCACCCCCTAACACTATTTAACTCATAGACAAAAAGGTATAGTATGCTGAATATTGTGTGTCAATATTAAGACTAAAGTAGCTTTGTGCTTTTTCACATTAAGTTTGCTTGCATGTGCCCTCAATAATCTAGCAAGATTCGTGATGTGATTGTTCACAAGATTTTCAACTCTTTCCATATGAGATCCATTGAGGTACAAAGCTAACCATCAACGCCAACTCAAACTTATGCTAAATTAGAAGCTTGTGTATCATATTGTAGCAAATCTTAGGTCACTCAAATTTTGTAAATTCATACTTAAGCATCATCCGAAGATCGATTAGGTCTCGCTTATATTTTCCATATCCCAATTTCCTTATCTCAAGAGCAAGTTTTATCCATCATTATGAAATATCCATTTCACTTTCCAAATCAAGGGAAAAATCTAATTGCAGACTAAGTTTGAAACTTGTGCTTAAGACTTTTATAACTTAAAGAGGACATTCTTAGACTCTCTAAGAACCAGAAGAGTTAAAACAAGTTCACTCAAATCAAACCAGCTCTGTTTCACCTGAATGCTTTTTGGAGAAATCTTATTTTTCTTTGGTGCATATGACATTTCCAGGCACATGCATATGTTTCCCGTCCCAAGGGGGCTAAACCATTAACTGATATTTGCTCTATTTTTCTTTCTTCTACAAAAAAAGTGCAAAAGTTGCAATTTAGGAAAACAATTAAGTAAATGATTTTCTCCAAAAAATGCCAAAAGATGAGTGCTAGAAACTACTGGTACTCAGTCTATTAAAAATTAAGAAGTTGAAAAATTCATCAATATAACGTCAAGTGGCTGCCTGACCCTACGGCCTACACAGATTACACAAAAGAGGAAGCAAAAATAACTAAGCACCAGAAACAACTACAAAGCAAGAGCTCTTCCAAGTAGATATAAAATCATGAGTTTCCCTTGGCGCCAACTGAAAGAGGCTGATTTTTTTAATTCCAACATACAAATCAACAATACAGGTCCAGCTTCAGTTAGGATTGATCAGTACCCAGAAGACATAAATTAGTCTACTATAAACTGTAGAAGGCTGGATAACCAGAGCATAAATTACAAACCCAGGGCTGAATAACCAGAGCATAAATTACAAAACCCACAAGAATTTAACAGTATAACAAAGCAAGTATAGAAGACTTTTTTTATGACGGCAGTGTTTGGACAAGCTCTCGCACACCTCAGCTATTCCACCTGGTATTGGCTACCTCCCCTAACACACATACCGGGTAAGGCCCACAAAGAACATAGAAGACATACTGTGCCACTTAACACTGCAAAGTACCTTCTAAAAGCAGGGTCATAGCTAGCTCTTCGATTATGGATTCAGCCAAACCCAGGTTTTGTTACAAACCCTGTATTTGCCTTAAGAACTCTATTGGATATATATAAATTATTAAAACCAAAAAGAACCTGAACCCAAAAGTTTCAAATCCAGGCTCCGCCTCTGTCTACAAGGAAACTGAACCGAAATATAAATACTCAGACAAACAGTGTGCAGAATTCCCAGTAAATATCCATTTTTTAAGCTCAGCAAATAGTTAATATAGTCAAAAGATAGTGAATATTCAACCCCAACTAGTTCGGGATAACCACGTAATCACTTGTGTAATATAATAATTCTAAATAAAAAAAGAAAAACCAATCACTGTGAAATTAGTGCTAGGGTTAATCCAAAGGTGCGATTTTTTGGACTGAATTTAAGAAACGGAGCTAACCTGCATCGGATTATTAGTTCCTGTAGACTTCTCTTGAGCGCCCATGGAAACTTCTAGAATCCAAAATTCACTGCGCCAGTAGTGTAGATTGGATAACTAGGAACGATAATTAGGGTTTTTGAGTGGGCAAAAAAAAAGGAGATAAAAAGGAGGTAGAAGAGGAAGTATTTGAGGTTTTTTTGAGGTATAAAAAATTGGGGAATCAATTCAAAACCCTAACCGCCATTGAAATTATTTTGCTCAGTGAATTGAATCTTCTATGTCTCTCTTCTTTCTCTCTCTTCTCTCTTTCGTTTTTATTCTCTCGTTTTTCTGAAGTGTTTTTCCGTAGCCCGACCTTTGGAACGCAGAAGGTACATAGGTTGGTTATTAAATACCTTTATTGCCCTTCATTTTCGTGAAAATACCGGAGTATGCCACTGCTGTTTAGGGAGAGGGGAATCTTTATTTCACCTACTCTATTTTTTTGTTAAATCATTCTCAATTTCACTAGGTGACTAATTTAGATTTGCACCGAATAAATACACAATAAAAATTTTATTCACAATTATTGTTTATTTTAAATTGAGCAGGACCAAGACAGAATACGTGGAGTGTAAATTTAGTGGCGAGACTTAAGAAAGGGGAAGGGAGGTGAGGCTGGACTAGCAGGTCGTTCTTAGGAGAGGAAGTTTTAAGTATCTTGGCTCTATTATTCAGGGAATGAGAAAATTGTTGAAGATGTCACACATCATATTGGGGGATGGATGAAGTGGAAACTCGCTTCCGGTGTTTTGTGTGATAAAAAGGTGTTACCGAAACTTAAGGGTAGACTCTATAGAGTGGTGGTCAGACCAAAGATGTTGTATGGTGCTGAGTGTATGCCAGGCAAGATCGCTCATGTCCGGAAGATGAAGTTAGTAGAGACGAGTATGTTGAAATGGATGTGCGAGTATACCAGGTTAGATAGAATCATAAATGAGGTTATTCGCAACAAGATGGGTGTGGCCCCTATTGAGGATAAGATGCGGGAAGTGCAGCTTAGGTGGTTTAGTCATGCGAGGAGGATTCATAGACGCCTCGATGAGGAGGTGTGAGAAGTTGACACTGGAGGGCCTATGCAGAGGTAGAGGTAGGTCAAAGAAGAGGTGGGAATATGTGATTAGGCAAGACACGGCGCACCTTCAGCTGACCGAGGACATAACCCTTGATAGAAAGGTACGGAGGTCAAGGATTAGAGTAGTAGAATAGGTAATCTAGAGTGTTCATAACAGTAGTATTAGCACGTAATCTCGCTTTTTATTGGTAGTAGGTTTTTATGACTAACCATTATTTTCTTTAATTGCTGATCACCTTATTATCTAATTTTGCTTTTATATGATTTTTTGGTACTGGCCCTTTTTATCTATATTTTCATTAATGTGGTCCTCGTGCTTTCCTGAGCCGAGGGTATATTGGAATACACCCTCTCTATCCTCACAAGATAGGGATAAGGTTTGCGTACACATTAACCTCTCCAAACCCCGCGGTATGAGATAATACTGAGTATGTTTTTATTGCGTTATTTAATTATTTATATCAAACAAATAAATACATATATTTCTTTCATTTAATTACATTTCACTACATTAAATCACTTAATCATGATAAGTTTGTATAGTTTGACGTAAATATCAGTACCTAAATGTCCTCTCTTAATAGGTTTTGTTGGAACCATTGGACACAAAAAATTCTGGTTAGAAATATTAGAAATAATAATCAGTACATAATTTATGAGATTTTAGTTTGTAGAATATTATGGTAAAATTCTATATGTTTGACGTTATTAGATAATGTCTGAATTAATTTATGTTGAATCTAAGTATTATTTTATATGAAATAAAATGTAAAAAAAATATGTTTATTGATGAAAACATATAAGGTCATCCTTAACAATATAAATTTAGATGACATTCACATCTAAAACAAATAAGGAAAAATCTTACCTTAAGCTACATCATCATCAACTTTATCAAAAAGTAGAAAAAAATTTTATTAGTCATACAATAATCCATTAGTATGTTATTATTATTTTTTATCCCAGAAAGCACTCGGGTGGTCAGCACGTATAGAAATAGCAAATTATTTAGAGATTAATTTAATCTTTTCTTGAACTTTAGCTGAATTCAATGTATCAGTTATTGACATGCTGTAAATTTCATACTGCAAGTATTTCATATGATTATGCTTCATATTAATTAAAGCATTAATATCACGCGTAACCAGATCAGTAACAAAATTAAAAGATATTTTTCTATCGTTATAAACAGCATCAAATTCTTTTTCATCTACCCTAATAAATGAGTATTTTATTAGTCATACAATAATCTATTAGTATGTTATTATTATTTTTTATCCCAGAAAGTACTCGGGTGGTCAGCACGTATAGAAATAGCAAATTGTTTAGAGATTAATTTAATCTTTTCTTGAACTTTAACTGAATTCAATGTATCAGTTATTGACATGCTGTAAATTTCATACTGCAAGTATTTCATATGATTATGCTTCATATTAATTAAAGCATTAATATCACGCGTAACCGGATCAGTAACAAAATTAAAAGATATTTTTCTATCGTTATAAACAGCATCAAATTCTTTTTCATCTACCCTAATAAATGAGTATTTTATTAGTCATACAATAATCTATTAGTATGTTATTATTATTTTTTATCCCAGAAAGTACTCGGGTGGTCAGCACGTATAGAAATAGCAAATTGTTTAGAGATTAATTTAATCTTTTCTTGAACTGTAGCTGAATTCAATGTATCAGTTATTGACATGCTGTAAATTTCATACTGCAAGTATTTCATATGATTATGCTTCATATTAATTAAAGCATTAATATCACGCGTAACCGGATCAGTAACAAAATTAAAAGATATTTTTCTATCGTTATAAACAGCATCAAATTCTTTTTCATCTACCCTAATAAATGAGTATTTTATTAGTCATACAATAATCTATTAGTATGTTATTATTATTTTCTTTCTAGTAGCATACAGTCAAGCCATACGCTAATAATTATTTATATCAGAATTTTTTAGCTGCTCTAGTGTTTGTTTAATAAACTGTAAAAAGAAAATTACGAAAAACTTTTTTCCAATTTCCTCAAAAATATTTAGAACCTATCACAATTTGAGAAAAGTTCCAGTTTTTGCAAAAACTAATAAACTTTGAAAATCTTACGGAAATGTCCCAAATAAATTCCAACTTAATAATCTCTAATTATTAATCATAGACTTACCAAAACTAGTCAAGCACATATAAAAATTGAAAACCTAAATAAATAAGGTTCTTTCTCTCCAAAAATCATACGCAAAGATCTCCTTCTATATTTTTAAGCGTGATCAACAATATTAGATGCAAGACGGAATAGAAATTTCATGTATGAGGTAGTAAATAAGGTGAAATACAAAAAATTATATATACAAGATTCCAAAATCTAAGCAAAAAATAAATGTTTTTCGACGGGTATGGTTGAAAATCATTTAAAACGCACAAACGAGTCAATATACAAAATTTGAGGAAGATTGGTGGTGATTTGGACTGATTTGGTATCAAAATTCATAGTTAAAATCGAGTTCAAAAATTCTAATGCGACACATGTATCAAACATGTATCTCACACACGGGTATACATGGATATACATGTGATACGTGTTTGATACAAATATGATACATATGCGATACACAAATAATATACAATTTGATACGCAGATCATTTTGTTCCATGTTCATCTTCTATTTCGAATTTTCAATTCAAACCATCTCAAAACTCAACCACATCATCCCAAAACTGAGATTCAAGCTCCTTAAAGTGTATCCAATCTATTCTAATAATACACACTCAAAAGAAAAGTAAAAATTTGACCTTTTTGGCTACAAATAGCTGTGAGCACGTAATTTTGCCCTACGAAAATATTCCTACAGAATCCACACAAAAAAAAAAGTTTTCTTTTTTAATTGTTTTGAATTTTATAGAATTTTTAGGATTTTTTCTTTATTTATTTGGTTACATTTACTTGCTTCTTGGTGCATATTTAACATCTTAAAATCCTAAAAAAAATCATAAAAATGTTCAAATCTTTGTTTTTATAGCATTTAGGTCTTAATTGTATTTTAGAATTCAATTACATGTCAATTGTATTTATAAAATATAAAATACCTAAAATACTAAAACACTTTAGACATTTATTGCATAGTGTTTTGCAATGTTAATTAAGGATTAGATAAATTAAATTTATTAGATTAATTATGTAAAGATTGAATTTAATTAGAGTTTGAGTCTATATTGGCTAATTTTGCAAAATTTTAAAAAAGAAGAGGAAGGAGGCTATTTCTTGTGTTTGGACCCGGTTTTGAGCCTTTTTCTTTGGCCCAAAACTATTAAGAATTCACCAGCCTAGTCTCCAATTACCCGCCCCAATCCAACTCCTCCATTATTACCAAAATGACCTTGTCCCCCCCCCCCCCCAAA
>MCJB01051781.1:12839-57404 GCA_002018475.1 Nicotiana obtusifolia
GTCCCCCCCCCCCCCAAAATCCTGACCAGCCCTATCTTTCTTAACCATTTAAATCACCTGAAAGTCGAAAAATATTTTTACATTAGCATAATACGTGAATTCAAAAACAAATTAACATCATTGGAACTTACAGAAATGATCAATTTAGTCATGTTAGTTAGATAATTACGTATTATAATTTTAAAGTATTTAATTTGATAGTATCTTACCGAATATTTCTTAGTAGATGATTATCTTTTTGTCTATATTTTTTTTAATGCTTTTGTTGCTATGTCATAACCAAAACTCTTGTTATTGATATTGATATTCCTCTTGAAAGTGTAACATATAGTTATTTGTGCAAAAAAAAAAAAAATTACAATAAATATAGTCCAATATATAGGATGATTGTCCTTGTGCTTTATTTATTATAATTGCAAAGCATAAACATACCGAAAATTAGTTTCACACAAATTTAAAAAGGATATTCTTTAGTTTCAGAAGACGAAAGTTGAATTCGGGGATAAAAATATACTTAGAAGCACATTGACCAATATCATGATTTTGAATGTATGACATTATTGTCAAAACATCTATATATGATCTATGTGATATTACATAAGCTATTCAACGGATCTAAGTTTCAATAGCACGACGGACATAGTTTTCTTTAAAATCAATTTATATGCAATGGACGATCAATGTTAACTTAGTCTATTGCATATACGATGACACTAACGTACATAAGAAATAATAAATTTGACAACAAACATGTGTGTCAGAAGGCCATTTGGTATTAAAGTATTTAAACATTCTTCTTAGTAGTAATTATTAGTATCATATTATGCTAAGTCAAAAACTGAAAAATATATTATTTTTACCATCAAATTTCGCAATTAACATTTTATTTAGTTGATCAACATATTCATTTCTGCTACCTAAGATAACTTTTTAATTTCTATCATGCAATTTGCACAAATTGCGTTTTAATTATTGATAGAATTTTTTTTCTTATTAAATGCACTACTATTACAACTGAGATTGATAACCAAGTGTTATGGAATAACTAAATCGTCTTTGATACTCTTCTTCGTTTTTGATACGAAGGAAAAAATTACTGAATACTGGATCTGTTTTTAATTTATATTTCTTGTCAGTTGAACCTTTTTCATTTAAGGCCACAAGTATAATTTTGGCAAGCTAGTTATTACAGTATCTGCTTTCGCCGATTTTGTAACTATTGATAGCACTTAACAGCAATCATCTTCCAAGCTATTAGTTTTTTACCAAATGGTTCACTGGTATTCACTATACCTCAGGGGGCAGTTGTTTCGATCATTTAATAATTAGTCATAAGCGCTTCATCCTATATTATCAATTTTGCTTTCTCTGTGAATTTAGCAATGTTGCTCCGCTTTAATATATTTATGATGGTTATTTCAGTTGTCTGAAGAGCTATATCAAATTTAAATGGAGTGGCCTCATAATAAAATCGCTGTTGGAACACCATTTGTTATTATTGCTAACAATATCATGCCTCTTGATTTGACATTAAGTAATGCATGACATAGAAATATTATTTCGATTTCGCCAGAGGCATTCACAAATGATAATTCCGCCATAATAGTCGACTATTTATAATATAGTCTTGAAAACTTGTTATTGTTCAGGATTTAGCTTTAATTGTGCTTCAACATACACTTGTATGGCCGTTTGATTCGTAATATTATAACAACATCTTTTACTTCGTGTTCTAAGTTTTTTAATCTCTAACGTTCTTTTTATGGAATAAATTTACGTACCCTAAGATTTTTCTTAACTTGGCAAAAATAACTTTACTCATATGATAAATTTTAAAAGTGATTGAATTGGATTCTGTTGCTAAATAATTAATTGAAAGATTTAATTATTTGGCCTTAACAAAAAAATAATTTAATTTATGTCGATTCAGATTCTTAATATTAGTTCATATCTTGTTTTGAAGATTTAATCTTAATATAATTTTATCCACCATAATATTTTTTTTCAAAGAATAAAAAAATTGATTTGACATTCCACTTATAGATCTTTATGTTTGCAGAATCATTAGTGGTATTAACTCTTACCAACCATTTTTCTTTTTATTTCTCACACATTTATATTTTTAAATATTTTCTTAGTTTTTGTTTAATAATTGGATATATTTTTCAATATTACACAAAAAATTGATTAAAAAATATATTATCTGAGTAGAAAAACATATATAGTATTATTATACTGTCAATATGGATGATTCTTATGAAATTAATTTTATTAAACCTTCTTACATATTTTTAATAAGAATTCAATAGACAAAAATTATTTATTTTAAAATATTAAATATTAAAAAATTAACATAGAAGGTCTTGTAGTAAAAAAATAATAATATTATTTTAGTCATGTTCCTTCCTTATGAGTTGTTCTATTTAATATTTTAGGACTATTTTGGTCAATCAATATTGTATTCGTACTTTTATAATAATATATGCTCTCGTTTTTCTAAATGAATTTGGACAATATAATACATTTTCAAATTAAATTAGGAATAAATATTTTTAAGAAGTATATTCTAAAAATAATAGGATTACGTGACTAAACATATATATTTTAAAAGTAATAGGATTACGAGACTAAACATATGTCTCTATTTCGAAAGTAATTATACTAATAGGAAACCTAACGTGTTCCTAAAGATCTTAGGTTTGCATGTTAACATGTAATATTATATGTCTATGCTCTAAATTAATTATACTAATAGGATTACTAAAGATAATCATGTAGAATTCCTAACTTGTAGTATTATGTCCTAAAACTAATAGACAAATGTCTGAAATTTTGGTTATGTCCTTTTATTGTGAGTTATTATACTTAGCATTATATGGTTATTTTCGTAAACCGATATGATCTAGGATTTTAAGGTCGTGGGTGCTCACTCACCGGCCATATAAAAAAAATAGTTCATGTAAGAATCGATCCCTAACCACTTCATATCTGTGCACTCTATTCTCATATCTTAACCAAAGCACCGAAGACTTTTTATTTAATGAGTGCTTGCTAGTTCTTTATATTAATATTTCTTGTATTTTCTATATAATTATACAGAATTTGTGTCGGAATTAATGGTTGCTTCAGGACCCGACACGATTAACTTAGATCCACCCCGATATATAGATATATATATCACTTAACCAAATGAAATGTATAAAGAAAAGAAAAAGAATACATGTATATCATTTATCATGGAGCAGCAATTGAATTCTACTAGACTACTACTACTACCCAATTTCAGTTCTGTCACGTGTAATTCAAGATCCAAGTCTACAGCCATTTGTACATAAATAGCATTTCAACTGTGTGTGTGCGTGTTTTTGAGAGATAGAGAGAGGAGAGGGAGATGGCGGAAAGAGACATAGACGATCTTCCAAAGAATTCAGCGAACTACACCGCGTTAACTCCGTTATGGTTTTTAGATAGAGCAGCGACGGTGTATCCAAATCGCAAGTCGTTAATTCATGGCTCCGTTGAGTACACGTGGCACCAGACTTATCGCCGTTGCCGTCAATTGGCCTCTGCTCTCACCAAACGGTCCGTCACCTTTGGTAGCACGGTAATTAAGTTCTCTGTCTTCCGAGTTCTGCACAGTATTTTTGTAACAATACTGTGATTAGTAGGATCATCGAGATTTGTTTTTCATATAACGATAGTGTTTGGATCATCTTGCGCCGCATTAAAAATTATTGTCATCCTCTATATATATCACCTTTCTAGTTTCTAGAATATGGAAAATATAGCTAAGTTCTACTAAATTCAGCGTTTTATTGTTTGCTCGTCAATTAATTAAGAATAAAAGAAAAAAGGCAGCCCGGTGCACTGAGCTCCCCAATAAGCGGGGTCCCGGGAAGGGCCGGACCATAAGGGTCTATTGTACGCAGCCTTACTGCAGTAAAAGAACATATATTTCATTGTTCATGGTTCGGCCCTTTTAAAGCTGCTGTTGTAATCATTATTATTACTACTACTACTATTGTTGTTGTTATTGTTCTAGAATATGGAAAATATAGCATATTACGACTAAATTCAGCGTTTTATTGTTTGCTCGTCAACTAAAAGAGACAAAAGAGAAAGATCAGATTTTCCATTGTCCAGGGATCGCCCCTTTAAAGTTGTTGTTGCAGTAATCGTCATCATTACTATTACTATTGTTGTTGTTGTTGTTGTATATTTCCATCGGACCTGAACCGAGCTGGGAGGGAGAAGTTACATAGCCAACCCAACTGGGAGACATATACTTGACATTGTTGTTATTATCATCTTCTTCAGTATTACCTTTCTAGCTATGGAGAACATGTTGAATTCTACTAATCAGCGTTTTATTCTTCAATTTTTTTTCGAAAACGAAAAATAAGAAGA
Organism: Nicotiana obtusifolia; assembly: GCA_002018475.1. Lineage (NCBI taxonomy): Eukaryota > Viridiplantae > Streptophyta > Magnoliopsida > Solanales > Solanaceae > Nicotiana > Nicotiana obtusifolia. The sequence continues at coordinate 17,247 of MCJB01051781.1, forward strand.
AAAAGATCAGACTCTATATCTGTTTCTTAGTCCATTTATTTATTCTTTAAAAAAGGACAACCCGGTGCTCTATTTTGTTTATTCTTTATGTTCTTTTTATCATTATAGTTTTTTTGGGCTTGAACAAAGCAAAATTGATATACAGGATTGATATAGCCGGCTCAAACTGGTTTGGGATTGAGACATAGTTGATTGATGTATCGGAAGTTTTGTTTCTCCCCTTTATAGTAACTCTAGTATTCTGTGTATTGGCCCACTTTCTTCCTTTTTCAATTAAGCTCATTTTTTATATCATTGAAAGTTATGGAAATTCGTCCATTTGTACGTAGAGTATTTTGATTACTCTGGTTTGGTATGTCCATTCCAACTCCAAGAATGGATTTTTAGTTAATGTTTCTGTTATTTATCCTGTGCTTGTCCAGTGCTTCTTATCTTTGGGCTGGTGTAACATTTTCATCTTCTATTTTTGTTGAAGACCTTCTATTTGCTACTTAGGTGCTATTGTTGTGCTTTCTCTTTTCTATTCTTGAACTGATTGCTCCTCTATTATTGGGCTATTTACTTTGTACAAGCTATTGACTAAGTGAAACTGAAAGTGATTTTTGCTGAAGTTTGGTTGATTTTGAATTTTGTTTCCCGACAAGTTATAGTCTGATCTTTTGTAGAACTGATGTCAACTATCCGATCCTTGGAAAGACATCAGCTGCTTTTTTCCCTTCGTATGTTTGGTATGGCGGCAAATGTTTTTTGGTTACCTTGAATATTGGATAATCTTTTTGTCCAGAAAATTGTTTTTCACCAGAATGGGTTAATTGACTTCTGTCATGGGTGGAGGTAATTTCCTTTTAGAAATATTCCAATTTTATTTTATCTCTCTGTCATATTTCCAAGTGTTATTGCTTTTTTAGGCCACTGCTTCATTGTATGAGATCTATTACAAAAACTAGTGCTTGGTAACCTATATTTTAGCAGAAATCTAGCTGAAGTTCTTTGATGCGAGTCTCAGTCTCTCAGAGATGCAATATGCGCCTTAAAGGAATTATGCATTGGTATTAGAGAGAGCACCACGGCACTTGATCAGTTGATCTCACTGCACCACTACTTTGTTTTCTTCAAACTAGTTTTGGCTTCATCTGCTCTTTAGCTCTTTTGCTGGTGCAATTGTTGCTCGGTTAGCCTTAGAACCCTATAAGGCTTGTGTTAGAGTTATCCATTGCATATCATTTTGGTCTTTCAGTGAACTGTTTAACCAGAGTGATTTTATGCATGCTGTCCGATCAAAATCTTCAGTTTAAATCTTTTTGCTTTTTGCTGCAAAAATTAACTTAAACTAACCATCATTATAGTTGATTTTGTATATCTGTGCTATTCTCATGAGGCAATCCATTACGTTGCCACCCACAAGCAGATTCTGCAATAACAGGAATAAAGAAAGGTGAATCTAATATATAATAGCCTCAGTCTGATTCTAGGGTGAAACATGGTGTGCGAGCCTGAGAGAGAGTGACCATGAGAGGGAGAAGAAGAGGGAACCTAATAGGTCTCCATATAACTATATAAGTAGGAAGTTAAAATTAGAAATCAGTATGTCATACACTATAATAAACTAAGCTAGTAAGGATAATTTTTCACGGATTTTCATCTACTGGTAGTATACAACATATGTGGGAAATATTCTTTACATCGAAACGAGTCCTGCTTTCTAGTGATAAATCAGAGAGCAGATATGATATTAACTTTGAGTTTACTAGAGGATCTTGTTTTCTCGATATAAGTATGTAAAATGTTAATTAGTTTTTCTGCCTCTCAATCCCCAAAGTTTCATTCTTTGCTGTAAGTTGACCTTTCCCATATTTTTCCTCTTGTTATGGTCTTGCCAATTTCATTCATGGCGTCATAGTAGGATATAATAATGCACGGTTCTGCTTCTCAGCCTACATGTTTTAATCTATTTAATGGCTTTTAAGATTAAATAAAGATGAGTAAAGATAGTTGGATGAAAGAAGAATCTAAAATTTATATATTGGGTCTTTGGATCATTAATTTAAGAAGAGGCGATTAAGTATTATGTACACCAACTTTTATTTGTTCTGTTGCCTGTTGCACTTTGTCTCTCCATATTAAATGAACAAAAATGCCGAAACTTTCAATTAGTTTGTTGTGGATATCAATATTGTTGTCCTATTGATGAAATGCATTTCCTGTATCCCTGTGGATGCGCCCCTATTTATCCTTGTTTTGTCCGCTTCATTGGCAGGTTGCAGTTATTGCCCCAAACGTCCCCGCTTTGTATGAAGCTCATTTTGGAATTCCAATGGCTGGAGCTGTTTTAAATGCTGTTAATGTCCGTCTAAATGCACAAACGATTGCTTTTCTTTTGGGCCATAGCTCGGCTGTTGTTGTCATGGTGGACCAAGAGTATTTTCCCTTGGCTGAGGAAGCTCTAAAAGTATGGGAAAATAACAGTAAAGGAAAATTTAAGGCTCCAATTCTGATTGTAATTGCTGATAAACACTGTGATCCAACACCAGTCCAATATGCTCTTGAGAAAGGGGCTATTGAATACGAGAAATTCCTAGAAACTGGTGATCCAGACTTTCCATGGAAGCCACCAGAGGATGAGTGGCAAACTATTGCTTTGGGCTATACTTCCGGCACAACAGCTAGTCCTAAAGGAGTGGTGCTGCACCATCGCGGCGCTTATCTTATGGCTCTGAGTAACGCTGTGATTTGGAGTATGCAAGAGGGAGCTGTGTATCTGTGGACTCTGCCATTATTTCACTGTAATGGTTGGTGTTTCGCTTGGACGCTTGCTGCAATTTGTGGGACTAACATATGCCTTAGACAGGTAATTCTGTGGTTCTTTTTCTGCGCATGGAGATTCTCATGCCCTAATTACAACTTAATAAAGAGCAGCGTATAATCTGCTTTTTGTTATAGGTATGCCAAACCAATTGGTAAATGAAAAAAATAGATTTCAGCTATAGTGTGCTTTGACCTAAGAAGTATTGGATTACCAAATCCTAATTGAAGATGGACAGCAACAAGTCATAATCATTTATTTTTCAGCATATCTCCTAGTGCTGACATTTAGAGAAAATTCAAACCATGTAGATTGGACAAGGGACAATAGCGTTTGGGTGTATTATGAAATTGACACTAAGACGGGAATTTATTAATTATTGGGGGGTGGGGGGTGGGGGGAATGACAGGAGTTCAGGTAGCAGGTTAGCTCCGTTTCTTTTCTGCCTTTTTTGGAGTTTGGTTGAATGGGTTTTCATTTTGCTTAGGAGGTTTGCATTGTAAAACTCAATTATCTCAACAATTATTGAAATGGGAGAACTTGGCTCTTAAGGTCTATTTCTAAATTGGAGGAGGTAAATAGAAAGTGCCTTTTAAGTTGGTTTTTGAACACACAGCTCCTTATTTCTGCTTGTTTCAGGCTCTTTACAAGCTTCCCTTCTGTTTTCTCGTTTTCTGCATGCAGGTAAGTGCAAAGGCTGTTTACTCGGCTATAGCCCATCTTGGTGTTACTCATTTCTCTGCTGCTCCGGTGGTGCTCAACACCATAGTTAATGCCCCAAAAGAGGAGACCATCCTTCCTTTGCCTCGTCTTGTACACGTCAGCACAGCCGGTGCTTCTCCTCCTCCTTCTGTTCTTGCAGCAATGTCACAACGTGGCTTCCGTGTCTTGCACACTTATGGCCTTTCTGAAACCTATGGCCCCTCCACTCTCTGCACGTGGAAGCCCGAGTGGGATTTACTTCCCCCAGACATCCAGGCACGTCTGCATGCACGCCAAGGTGTCAGATATGTTGGTTTGGAGGGGTTAGATGTTGTTAGCACAAAAGACATGAAGCCTGTCCCAGCAGATGGAAAAACAATAGGAGAGATTGTATTCAGAGGTAATGTTGTAATGAAAGGTTACTTGAAGAATCCTAAAGCTAACGAGGACGCTTTTGCTGGAGGCTGGTATCACTCTGGTGATCTTGCAGTTAAGCATCCCGACGGATATGTAGAAATTAAAGACAGATCAAAGGACATCATCATTTCTGGTGGTGAAAACATAAGTAGTGTCGAGGTCGAGAATATCCTATATCTACATCCAGCAATACTAGAGGTCTCTGTAGTGGCAAGGCCTGATGAGCAATGGGGCGAATCGCCGTGCGCTTTCGTGACATTAAAGGCTGATGTGAAGAAAACAGATCAACCACAGTTGGCAGAAGATATTGTGAACTTTAGTCGATCAAAAATGCCTAAGTACTGGGTTCCAAAATCAGTTGTTTTTGGACCATTGCCAAAGACTGCTACTGGGAAAATACAAAAGCACTTGTTGAGGACAAAGGCAAAGAAGATGGGACCAGTGAAGAAGAGTAGGTTGTAATTGTAATGGTTCGCAGCTAAAAAATACAGAAGCATGTTTTCTCATTAGTCATTATCAATAAAATTATACTACTTTGATTAAGAAAAATAATACAAAGGCAACTTCTGATTTTGTCTTTGTAGCTTAGGGTCGACATATCTCTACGTGGGGTGTACATGAACAGGGTTGGTTCGGTTTTTATCAAAACCAAATCAAACCAATTATATCTGTTTGAATTGGTTCGATTTTTTCGGGTTTTTGTTGTATTTCTGCATTTATAAGTAAATATATATTTAATAAAAATTTAAAAACTTGACAAATATATTATCTATTAAAATATTTTTATGGGAGAATTTTCTTAGTAACATCTGATAGTTATTTTTTTAATCGTCTGACAATAATTTTCATTGATGTACATTTTTAAGGTTATCCAAATTTCGTAATTAAACATAAAAATCAATATGATACCTAAATAATAATAACTACTTCAAATTCGAAAAAGATAAAAGAATTTAATAGATCTTGACATATGAATATGGGAGAAGAAAGAGATTGACGTGTTTTAGTAACACATGATAAGAAAGTGAACATACGACCCATTATTTAAGGTTAATAAATATGGAGCACTTCATATTCTATCAAATATTATCTCCCGTAAGAGTCCCAAATATTTCTAAATATTTTTTAAAGAAAATTCTATATAAAATCTTAGAAGTATATATAAAAATTATATATTTATACGTCAGTTTGGTTCGGACTTTTTTTACTCAATATCAAATCAAATCAAACCAAATATAATCAAATTTTTTAATCAATTTGATTTGACTTTTCGATTTAGCCAAACATTACGTTCGTTGATAAGAAATTAGCTCTAGAATACACGTTCATCACTAAACTCGCATAAATGATACATGGCCTGCGACACATTAGATCATCCAATTTGCAATTAGTTTGGTGACCGTTCATAAAATTTTGAGGAATTTTCGAAAACTACTATAGTTTAAGAGGTTATTAACGTGCTATAGCTATAATATTCATATTTATTAGTCGTAGCTATAATTTTGTAGCTATTGTGATGTATTTCATGTATTCGCGCAACTGTATTTATAAATACAACTAGTTAATTTATCCGCGCTTCATGCAGTCGAATATAATCTTTTTGTATATTTAATTGATATGAAAAAGCTATAAAAGAATTTATAAAATCAAAAATTAGATATAGTTATATAATGTAAGACATAAATGTGAAAAAAGAATTAAAATGACATATATATGAGAAAAAATACATATAAAAATAAAACATAAATTAATTACACCTAATGATATTCTCAATATAAGGGTAATAAATTTTAAGTAGGAAAACAGATCAAATAATAAGATAAATAAACTGATAATTAAAGAAATAAATCAAAATAAAAAAGAAAACAAGCCGCTAGAAATTGATGGAAAATAATATTGGATAGGGAAATGAAAAATAAAACTAAAACTACAATAAAAATCATAACTTCGACATTTTCCTTTACAATGTTAGACCAAACATACATCAGCATCTAATTTAGTGAAATCTAGATTCGAAGTTAACAACTTAACCAGTGGCGAAGCCAGGAATTTCATTTAGGATTTTAAATAAGTAAAAAAATCTCCAATAAAGGGTGTTCAACAATCATAAATAAGAATGAGCATAAACCGCGCGCGGGCAGATAAGGGCTTATTTATGTGATTCGTTACGCTTGCTTGCGCCTATCGGCTGAATCTATTGCCTGCCGGTTAGCAAAACTTTTCTGGTAATACGAATTGCTATGCTTCGCCTTTAAGTTCAGTCGAAGAGATCGAAGCGAAGTCATCAATTCAACCATTTGAATGGTCTACCCTAAAATTGACATCTTTTCCAAATAAACCGAACAATAAATCTAACTTCTAGTGAGTATTAATTTCATTAAATTAATATACATATTCAAAACCTTTATAAAACAACTATAAGTCATATTTTCTTTCACTCAAAAACTTTATACAACTGTTTCAAAACGTACTCAAAAAGAAAATCATGATACAATTGGAAGGTAATTATTATATTTGAAAAAGTTTTTTCCTACACATGAAACAAAGAAACCATATAGGCAATACAAAGTGGAAGAACATTCAGTCCAAAGCCAACCATTTTTCATGGAAGGCCATATGGTATATTCACGAACAACTGTCTCTGTATCAATGACCTAAAAGTTAGATGAATTATAGAATCGATAGTGTGCCATGGTGCAGATTAGTGGTTAGTAAAGATATATATATATATATATAGATTTACAGTCTGTCGCTTTTGATCACTTGGCCACTCTCCCCTTCCCGGGCCGAGACCCCCCTCAATGGGTTCTAATTCTAAGACGGGGGTGTATATATATATATATATATATATATATATATATATATAGATTTACAGTCTGCCGCTTTTGATCACTTGGCCACTCTCCCCTTCCCGGGCCGAGGCCCCCCTCAATGGGTTCTAATTCTAAGAAGGGGGCGGCGCCCTGCCAAAGTCCAGAAAACCCAACCTATACAAAGAGCTCTTTTCAGCCCCTACTCCTAACAAGTGAAAGTTGATGGCACCCACCATATTTTGCGGCTTTCACTTTCAACCCAATTCACCGCCTACGTGCCCTTTACGCCCAGTCATTCCGAAGAACACTTGCCCCCCGTCTTACCGCTACCTCCTCTTTCTTCTTAAGGTAAGATAAACGGCCAGGCATGGTGGCGTAGGAGCATCCAGTCGGCGATCTTTTTGGCTTGACCAAGAAGTCTTATGTCCTCTGAGCTGGGTAGATCGTAGATTGCCGGGTATGAATTCGATTCTAAGTCGGAGAATGCCCATGAATAGGGCTTCACAGAAGGAAGAGATAGAATCCAGCTTTTGTTTGTTATTAGGAGTGCAAGTTCCCAACATCGCTCTGGTTGGAATTAGAGAAACTAAGTTCGTTTCGGTATATATATATATATTATCAGAAATAATAGGTTTGATATTTGTTAAAAGAGGTCAATGACAAAAACCTTCGAGAAAAGATTATTAATATGACTTCTACCTCTTCATATCCGGCAGATAAGCTATTTCAAAGAAAACGTGATATACTTGATGAAGCTCTGATCTACAAACCTTATACCAGATTCAATTGCTTCATCGAGCAAAACAATGATAGATGCGCCTATGCAGAGACCTGTTGAAATAGAAGGTTTTTATATATATATATATATATATATATATAATATATATATATATATATATATATATATACACATAATTTAGATATCATTAAAAATATCAATCAACTCTCAAATTAGTTTATTGCCTATTGTTTAGACGTTCTTGCATAATACTATACTAATTACCACAATTGTTATTTTATTTCACTCTGGACTCTTACAATTACAACGATTAATTTGTTTTGAATTATATGAAAATAAATTTGATGAATCCTTCTTCAACAACCAACTACATTAGCAGCAATATTGAAACCTGCGTCGGCTTGCTGATGGTTCTATTGGTGCTGGAGGTATTATTCGAGATCACCAAGGTAATTTAGTGAGGGCATTTGCAGATTTAATGGAAAGAATTGTTAGGATCGACTCACTTAAACACTCTGAACTGATGAAGAAGATGAAGAAATCTTGAAGAGAGAAAAATTGAGAGAGAGAAAAAATGTAAGAGACCTATTTCGTGGTAACACTCCGTTAGGGTAAACTTCCATGGCGGCGGGCTATATATATTAATAATTTAGGGTATTTATAATTACAGAAAATAAAAGGAGAATAAATAGGTAAGCCTAAAAAATGGTTCGGGGAGCGCCCCGAACCGTGCTGAGGTTGCCGGGCTCCCGCCCCCTACACCCCCTAGCAACCTCAGTGCGGAGGTTGATCCGCGTAAATATTAATATATGACAGTACATCACATATTAATCAGGCTCCACACCTAACAAGAATACAGGCAGCCACACTACCAAGCACACTTGAAGGAAGTAGAATAAGCCCCGAACGTCAACTTCTTTGATGACGACTAAGAGGAGGAAGATATTTCCCAATAGCGATCCTCCTTTTGTCAAAAATTATAGACCAGGTATTTATTCATCTCCTTCAAGTTCCACTGCACCCTTCGGTCAAGTAAACCAAGCTCGCAGAAAAAAAGAAATCTTTTACACTGATGTATCGTACTCTGTCGACCAAATCATCATAAGAAAATACTGAAACGCAATATGCCTTTAGGGGTATTAAATAGTGCCATCACTAAATTACCTTCTTTAAATTTGCAAAGTATTACAAACTCTTCTAACCAACTAGCATAACCATGACGATTTGGTCATTCAACAGCAATTATAAATTTTACTCTCTTCATGTGAAGAATATTTATCCATTATTTTTTTATTTGAAAATCCGACAATCCAAAATATGGAATTTCTTATGATATTATATATATATCACATATATCTAGTATTTTATGCGATATGTTAAAAAGATAAGATAAAGGGAAAAAACATAAATATTTCAAACATACTCTTACGATCAAATTTCACAAGCTACATTGCCTTATAAAATATGCAACATGGGAGATGACTTTTATCTCTCCTATGGACAGTGGCGGATCCGGGATTTTAAGGTCGTGGTGCTCACTCTTTGGCCATATAAAAAAATTGGTTCATGCAAGAATCAATCCCTTAATCGCTTTATATTTGTGCATTCTATTCTCACCTCTTAACCAAAGCACCCACAAGAATTTTTATTTAATGGGTGCATTCTAGTTCTTTATAACAGTATTCCCTGTATTTTCTATATAATTATACAGAGTTTACGTCGGGTTAATGGGTGCTTCAGCACCCGGTGAACTGAACGTGGATCCGCCCCTGCCTATGGATAAATATACATAAACACGACAACTTGCAAATATTCACAATATTAGTAAAAGTGAGAATTTGGTAAGAGTTACAACATGGTAACAGTTAATAACAATGGGCTAACTCCTCCTTCAATCAATTGAAAAGATATTGGTAATATAAAAATTAAGTTTCCTGCTGTACTTCAATTTTTAATTATTTCGAAAATATATTTAAAAAATTATCTGTGGGAGTTATAGTAAAATAAAAATACTACTTCACTAAAAACGATATAAAATACAAAAACAGAAATATAAAGGAAAAAGAGGCGCATCAGACTACTGCCTACCTCAACGCCTGTCAATTTTTTTTGATATGTATCCATTGACGAAATCCATCTCATTCAAAAGTCAAAGTAATAAGTATGTGTTTAAGGAAAATTTCGTTGGTTGGTAGTCAACTTTGTAGAATTTCTTTGGTTTGGTAGCCAACTTTGTTGAATTTCTTTGGTTTGGTAACCAACTTTGTTGAATTGTCAACATTGAAGAAAAAGAAGGAAAATGTGTGCAAATTGTCAAATATAGTAGGCTTTAGAGAGATAGGCTTCGTCTATAAAAAGAGAGCTTCAGCTCTCATTTCTACACACCACACCAACAAAGAGAGAAAGAAAGATTGAGATTTCACAGACAAGGTATAAGAAAATAGTTCGTGAGAAAAATAGAGAGTGAGCGATATTGTAGTGAGGTGGGAATATCAAAAGAGGGTTATTTCTTTTGAGTGTTGTAGTGGTCTTTGGAGTATTTTACTCGGATCCACAAAGTGTAAAATTCCTTGCTATAATGATATCAGTTGCTCGTCTCGGAGCCGTTGTTTTTTCCCTTTTTTCCATTTAAAAATCTTGGTGTCGTTGTCACTCTTTTATTCTTGTTAATTACCGTATCTCGATGCTACGTTATTATTCCGCTTTTATTACTGTGAATATTAGTTCTGTAGGGGTTTATTCCCAACATCCCGCACTTTCATGCTTCTACGTTTGTCTACAGTAGTTTTTCTTCTAAAATAGTGTTGTAGTCAAGCCTGTTGTGGTTGCTTCAGAAATTTTCGATATTGAATTACACAATCACAAGGAAATAGAGTTTGTTTTGCTTCGGAATCAACAGAATGAGGGGTTGCCAAGTAGCCCTACAAATTCCACTTTACTTTTCCAAAAGACTCTACAACTTCTCGCAACAAATTCAGTTTTTACGGCACTTTGACAAGGAAGAAGAGAAAAAACTTGCATCTCAGTCAACCGGAAGTCAAGGAGCTAATAGGTCAATACGTCTCCAGCTTGTGTTTCTGTCACGACCCAATTTAGGATTGTGACCGGCGCTTAGGAGCAAGTGCTCCCAAGTAAGCCTCATCTGGAATTTTTACAGAAAATCGGACAGAGTTTCCCCTGTTTTTGAACCATCCCAAAAAAACTTTCCTGTCTCAAATTAACAACCAAACATCCTAATATTATACGGAACAGTGGACAACTTGTTAATTAACTAATACAAGTCTCCACCATAATTAAACCACCAACTAACCACTATAAATACTAATTTATCTCCAACTTTGATAAATGAGAACGATACTCAACATAAGACTATAATTACGAAAGAATACGCATGACTACAATAATGACTATGGAGCGACTCTAAGAGTTCAACGAAAAGACCATAACAATAAGTAAAATCTCTGCCCACGCGAACAAGTGCGAGGCTCACCGAGAAATATCAACCTGTGCGCTCTAATTAACGAGATCCTCGCTTGCGTCAACTGCTGTCTCTGTAAAAATAATTAGCGGGGAATGAGTCGCTAGCTCAGTGAGTAATAATACTTAACCACAACCGTTTTTATTTGGGGACAAGTCAGAAAACATGCTAGTAAAAGAGAAAATCACATAAAAATGCTCTTTTAGAAACAATAAATAATTTCTAATCTCATCACGCTTTTCTTGTAGTAAAATATAATAAACAATTCAGTAATAAGCTCGGTAACAACTGTAAAATATCAGTATTCACATTTTTGGGAGGTTTCAATGAACGGATCATGTAATCGGTATAACTGTGGACTTCTTTCCAGAAGTCATATATAACGGTAGTCCCTTCTCGAGGGAAATCGGTAATGGTATGCTAGTTCTACCTTCCCACTAGCGAGGGCTATAACTGTAATCGGTAATCTGCAAATACAAGGTGCACCAGGTCTAACGAACCCGCCGTTAGCTACGGGATCCTTCAATGTCTACTCCCATTTATACTTGTATCTGTAATCCATATATACTCGTAGAAACTATTTTAAAATAATATAGGACATTTCAGTTCTTATCAAATCATATAATCCTATTTCGGTAACAGTAATCACATCTCAAATAACAGTAAAACATGTCTAGTAACAGTGGAAGCGTTTCAAATAATTGTAAACATCTCAAGTAAGCTGTTTAGTACCATCTCAAGTAAAGGACTTGTCCCACATGCAAATTTCAAATATTCGGTAACAAGTATTATTTTCAAAATCATGTATAAACCATGCAGGTTATGAAAACAAAAGTTGCGGTAAGATTACTACTCACAGTACTCGTGTCGAAATACCAAATGCTTCACCTCGAGCAATTTGTACAACTTCCTCCAATCAATCTATAATTACATAATATCGATCTCATGTTAATTTCTTTGTTTAGGCTAATTAATAGCTAATTTATAATATCCAACCCTTGGGTTTCATGTTTGACTTTTAATTCGTCAATTTATACTTACTCATGCTACTGGTAATTTAGAATACGTCAAACTCTATTAAATACAACCTATTCATATGATATACCCAATTAATTCACGAAAAGGTCCCATGAATTTCTCTCAATTCCCTTTAACTTTATCTTTCAAAATTTTAATCCAATTCCAAAATTATATCTGCTCAGCCCTATAAGAATCATATATATAAAATTCCATTGTCTGTACTAGATTAAAAGTAACTTGAATTTTGTTGTTTCTTCCCTTAGTTAACGAAGTAATAGCTAATAGTGTTCTAAGTATTAAGTAAAGGAATCAGATTACCATGGAAAAGTTTTAGAATTTACTTACCTAGCTTGTTCCCCTTCTCTGTAAATCCCTTTGCTAGAACAGAGTAAACCCACTTTTGATTACAAAATTCTTGTGAAATCAACTCTCAAGATTACCGAATCAGTGGCGGACTTGCGGCGAACAAGATTGAGAAAACAGAACTTTGTTTCTTTCTTTTCTCCTTTCTTTGCCGTTTTTTTTTCCTCTTTTCTTCTTCCCTTTCCTCTTCTTTCTTTCTCTGTTTCTTTTTATGTTTTCGTTTTCCAGAAGCCAAGCTTCTTTGTCCTCTCTTCTTTTTTTTTTTTTTTTTTTTCCTTTAACCCTTTTCAATTTTTTTTGCCAAATATGTTCCTAATGGGATTTGGTCTCTGTATTTTAGTTTAACTAGGTTTTCTACTTTTATTTGTTTTTATTTTGTTTAGGATTCCTTTATTTTTTTCTCTTTTTTTTTTGGACTTAAATTATTTTCTAAATGTGCAATATATCCTCACTTAAAATATTGGGGCATTACAGTTTCAATGACGGGTAAGGCAGTCAAGCTACCTGCGCCTGTCTGGTCCGATCATCGCAGGTCTAATTCCACGATACAATCTAAGACCATAATATAATGGAGAGTGCCTTTCAAATACCTTTTTTTTTTAACCGATTAAATCGTAAGTTGCATCCTCAACTTCTGGACGGGTTCGAGAGTTTGGTTCGACTGAGACATTCAGTCCGGTTATCAAGATGGCATCAAGGGCGATTAGGTGTGATCCACTTCCTTCGACAAGGAAGTCGTCATCCTTTCCGGTGAGCTAGAGCACCACTCTCAGCTTTTGTCTAATCGAAATCATTGAAAAGCCATAGGTCGGAAATGAGGCGTCCCTTCTTCTTTATTTCGCAATACTTACTGTCTCCCATGCCCCGCTTCAATCTCTTGCTTTGGTGCCTGGTCCAAGAAAGGACTCTCTGGCAGCCTCTACGCGTTCACTCTTTTCAAGCTCCAGCCGCAGGAAAGACCAATCGCAGAGACAAATTCAAAGATATATCATTGCATAAATTTAAAATATATTATGTCATATGTTTTATCATTTTTGCTACGTTTAACCATCCCATACATCTTATGCATTTTTAAATCATATAGCATTTGTATTTTTTAAGTACTTTTGATGATCTGTCGTCTTTATTAGTCGCTTTTATACCTGCTTTACTCAGTTGCAAATAGAGAAAAATCACAATTCTAATCAGCCCGTCAAATTTTATATACTAACCTTTAATGATGGTTATTGTCTTTAAACATCCTTTAGATTATTTCATTATATTGGTTTGATAGTTTCCCTAACTTTTTTCACTTATAACAATTACCCCTTTTTTTATTTTATGATTTACAGACTTTGTTCATCCTACTATTATCAGAGGGAATGCTTTTGAAAAAGAAAAAACGAAACAATCATTAATGGACATAACAAATCGTCAGATTTTCCCTCAATTATGTAGTGCACCCATAAAGATTTGTGAACAAGTTTCATCATCCCCGTCTCAACAACAATATCCAAATTCAACGCAAGAACAAGATTTGCGATATGATTGTCGACTTCAAATTTGCAGACGATTTTAAATGAGCTACCATTATTGCAAGGTAAATATTTGTGTGTGTATACGGTCGAAATCAAGCTCGTGGTGCATCCTAGCCTCCGACATGGTAAGCCAGGCTCGAGACATGACAATAAAGGACTGAAGATCGATCCCAAGTCCCACCGGGCTAGAACCCGGAGATAGGACACCTGCCTTCGAGAATATCGAGGCTATGATCCTTGAATCGGTCCTAGCCTCAAACGACTTTGAAGAAACATTGACAACATAGCCAACGGAAGACCCAAATATCCGTGACCGGCCGGATATTACGGTGGGAATCTCGGCACGTACCGATAAAGAACCGGCAATCAGTAAATTAAAAGATTTTTTTACCTTTTATAGAATTGTACCTAAAGTAGGACTCCTCTACTATATAAAGGGGGTCTGATAATTCATAAAGTACATTGTAACACGCATTCCAAGGCAATATATCATTATTTGTTCTATTATTAGTTCTTCTGCTTTTGTTCGTCAGTGCTTGTTGTTGCGAGCCCAGATCGAGGGCAAATATTTCACTGAAGCTTAAATCGCCTTCCTCGTATGGTTTGAACTTACTTCATCCTTATTTATTTAATTTGTCTTTATTCACTACTTTGTGTCAAATACATTCATGTATCCTCAAAACTACTTACAAATTCAATTGTTATCTGATTTTGAGGGTAAACAGTTTGGCACCCACCGTGGGGCTGAGGATAATAGTAGATGTTTGATACAAATTTTATAACTCACACTACTTTATACTTACTCTTTGGAGTGTCTCTAATTCTAGGTCAAAGCTCAAAATGTCAAACTCCTAGTGAATACCTCTACATGTTGGCGATGAGTCTGGTCATCACGGTGAAAATAACATAGTGCCCAAAGGCGATGCACCACCTATTGATCCCATCAGAATTCAGGTCGCTGACCCGATTGACGCCAATTCGCATATTGCCATCAATGCATCGAGAATAGCTTATGTCGTGAAGCCCTACCAGCAGCCCAAAATACACAAGGCATTGGAGGGGAAGGGATCAATTTACGGGTGATCTTCGAGATGTTGCAGGCTCAACATGCAATGATAGCCTAGTTACAGAATCAAAGCCGCGCGCCGAGCAGAATTGAGCCCAATCTATCTTGGGAAGTCATCCGTAGAGAGCTCGAAAGAAAATGAATCGGGGACCAACCTTGAGATTATCAAAGATGCTCGAGGAACTAAAGAAATGGGTAGAATCAGGGGAGAAGAAAGTCGAAACTAATGACAAAAAGGTGGAAACCTACATCTCCAAGGTCGACCAAATCCCAGGAACATCGATGATATTAAAAAGCCTGGATTCCACGAAGATCGTTCAAAAATATTTCCCTCCGAGCGCGGCTCCTAAGCTGATCCCTAAGAAGTTCCGCATGCCCGAGATTCCTAAGTACAATGGAACGACCGATCCAAATGAGCATATGACCTCCTATACGTGTGCCATCAAATGGAATGACTTGGAGGATGATGAAATCGAGTTTTTCCTGTTGAAAAAGTTCAGGGAGACCCTGTCATAAGTAGCTACGATATGGTATCCCTACTTACCTCCTAATTCTATTGACTCGTTTGTTATGCTTGCAGATTCCTTCTTAAGAGCACATGCTGGGGCTATTCCAGTTGGACCTGCCGCCGGTCACTGATGATTGGGCTGTTCAGGCTTTCACCCAAGGACTCACCATTCGAAGCTCGTTGGTTTCGCAACAGTTGAAGCAAAACTTGGTAGAATATCCAACTGTTACTTAGGCCGATTTCCACAACCGTATCAATTGAAAATCAGGGTAGAATACATCCGAATTTTGAACAGGAAAACCATATGAAAAAGGCTTCGTTTTGAGATCGAAATCTAGATCAATGGACGAACAAAGAAGGAGAAAATTTACCGCCAATTCAAAAGAAAAAACAAAAGAATTCCTAGATCCTAAAATGTTCCTCTTTCACGAACATATATATATATATATATATATATATATATATATATATATATATATATAAAGACTAAATTTGCATAGTTTCTCTGCCGAATGAATGATAACGCCATACATCTTGACTGATGAATTATGACTAATTATCTCCATTATTGATATACAGGGTTTCAAAACGGGATTGTTACATAAATAGTCGGTCAAATTTAATGTTTATTTTTTTTAGCCGGTATACATAGATTATATATTATTTATACATAATTTTATATATATATATATATATATATATATATATATATTTTATACACGAATTATACATATATTATACATCCATCCGCTATTCTTTGGTAACTAATGGACCTTTTAACCAACGGTCTAAAAATTCTTTTCAAGCAACCTAAAAGTTTGATGAGAAAATATTAGACCACGGTCTAAAAAATTTGTATGGTATTACAACGTTTGACCATAGTCCACTATTTTGAAAACAAACTAAAAGTGATATGTGTAAGCATTAGACCTGAATTTAATATTGTCCGAAAGGGATACGTTACTAAACTCTTCTTAGGTGTATTTATCTCTATAAGGGTGTCAAAATATAGAGGTGTATTTTCACCTCTCCTGTCGTGATGGGCAAGTCCAACGATTGCCTAATAGAGCTAATAGAGATAGATCGTCAAATATGGTATCTAAGATCAAGAGACATGAATAGAAGTTCAAGGGAAGCTTGAAAGAGAGAATTCTCTGATCTATGACCCCGAAAGAAAGATAGTCTTTTTTTCGATTTCGCGTATTGGAACTGAAAAGGGCTATTCATAATTTTCCAAAGGTTATATTTGCACAAAATTTGAAAATAGGGACAAAATTTAAACAATAGCCTAAAAATGGTCATTTGCGCGAATCAGCCGAAAAGTGGCTATTTGTGAAAATAGGGTTCTACAGCTCTTGTTTGTGATTTTCATGTTAATTTTTGGGAAAAAAAGGAAAAGAATTTGGAAATCATTCTCACAATTAGACTGAGGTACTTTTCATCTAAAACTCAAATGGCATAAGTAAGTATTTTCTTGTATTATGTTAACAGGCACGAGCAAAACATGACATGACAAATACAGCAGTTGCAGGGTGCGTAACAGGAGGCACATTGTCAGCTAGAGGTCTTGGGTACAAACCGAGGTCGGTCTATATTGGATAGGGACCAGTGCTTCAAGAAGGGAGGTTCGAGGTCGGACATCATTGGATCGGAGCCAAAGCATTCGAAATGAGGCGGTCAAGACCGGTTTGGGTAAAAGCATCTTATGGTAAAAATATCAGTTTCGCGTAATGGAAGGGCCGAAAATCTCGTGGTATACAGTTATCTCGGCGGAAATCACGGCCCCAATCATCAGGGACGTTGAACCCAGTATTTTTAGGGATATTTTACCATGTAATTATATTTTTTACCTTATATAGAATTTCTTTTTCTCCCCCTATAAAATGAACTCAATTCCATTGTACAAGGCAGAATATACTATCAGTAATATAAGCTATCATTTCTGACTACCTCCTGCTTAAACCGTTTATTTTTATTATTGCTCATTCCATCACAGCAAAGTCATTCAACCTTAGTAGTTTGTTTATTCTCCTGTTTATTTAAATCAGTCTTTATTCATCGCCGTTTGTTTTATTGTATCAGGCCAAGTCACGTATACTTAGTATCACGTACAAATTCAATTGTTATCCGTATTTTAGGATAAACAATCAGAATGTTATTCACATTGTATATTAAAGAAAGAAAAATCAAATGCCTGATGCAAACTCTTCCCCAAAGAGGTATCGGCGACTTAAAGTGAAGGTGCATCCAAAAGTTTGAGAAGAGTGCATTGGTTGAAACACTTGTAGTCCGTCCAACTAGTTTGGGATTAAGGCGTTGATGTTAATGTACCTTTCTCATAAAACAAAGGCGTCGACATTGATATTAATGTCGTTGCATCTGTTCCTTGACTTTGTTACATATGCTTGTACTGCTAATTTTACTTGAATTAATATTAGCCTGTCTCATACTGCATGAAAAAAAAATGTTTGTTTAATATTTGGGCTTGGGACAATTAGGATAAGATACAGAAATTCATGGGGGCTTTCCCTGAGCAAGACTTGTTCTTTAGTTTAATTTCTGCAGTCAAAACTCTCTCTCTCTCTCTCTCCTTTTTCTTCTTCTTTGGTTATGGCTTTTGACATTTGATGAGACAAGATGCTAAAGTTTGTAGAATCATTGTTAGAATCGATTCACTTTAACACAGTTGAACTGATGAAGAAGAAGAAGAAGAAAAATCTGGAAGAGGAAAAATTAGAGTAGAGAGAGAAAGCACGTGAGAGGAGAGAGAGAGAGTAAATGCGTGGTAACACCCCGTGGGTAAACTTACACGGCGGTGGGGTATATATTAATGATGTTGGGTATTTACAGTACATTTAATATTAATCAGGCTCCACACCTAACAATCAAGCCAGTGTGGGGTTGTTTAATTACAGCTTTTCTATGACTGATGAAGCAAGTAATTGGACTGTGCTATTCCAAATTATTATCTCTTTTTATTTATACTACAATCCCATTTGTTTCAGGTGGCCCAAAAGCTGCATGTGCAGGTTGTGCTGGTTTTGCTACATTTTCAGTCCTGATTGAGAAGTTCTTGGATAGATATCACTAATCCCAGTGAGTAATTAGACAATATGGATCATTCATCAGCCTGAAATATGGAAGTTACACCAACCTGCATATATATATAGAGCTCGTTTGGATTGGCGTAAAAAAGTGTCTTTTTCTCAGAGATAGCTTTTAAGTCAAAAAATAATAAGTTGGAGTTGCCCAACCTATTACATTTGGCTTGTTTTAAGCAGTTTTTAACTTATTTTTAGCACTTTTTGACATTGACAAACACAGAAAAAAGCTAAAAAGAACTTAAAAGCTAATTTGAACAGTTTAAAAGTCAATCCAAACATCCTCATAGTCACATTCTTTTTCTCACATATAGCTTTTAAGTCAAAAAAATAATAAGTTGGAGTTGCCCAACCTATTGCTTTTAGCTTGTTTGAAGCAGTTTTAAACTTATTTTCAATACTTTTTGACTTTGTCAAACACTAAAAAAAACTAAAAAGAGCTTCAAAGCTGATTTCTTTTTTACCCCAACTGTAAGATATTGATATTATGATATTGGGCAATGTTTTAAACATGCAGCTCACTTTATACTTCATATTTGCCCTCTGTTCACTTGTGAATCTGGTCCCAGAACTGGGAAAATCTAGCATTAATTTTGACACGTTTAAGACATTTTTGTCTAATAAGGTAGTCACTTTCTCTTATTTGTAATGTATACTTTCTTTGCTCCAATAAATGTTAGGTGTGGAACCTGATTAATATGTGATATACTGTCATATATTAATGTTCACGCGGATCAACCTGTTAGGCTATACTGTTTATTCTCTATTTATTATCTGTAATTGTAAACTACTCTTTATCAATAATATATACCCCACCGCCGTGGAAGTTTACCTGCGGGGTGTTACCACGAAAAATCTCTCTCTCTCTACCTCAACTTTACTCTCTTCAAGATTTCATCTTCTTCATCAAATCAGAGTGTTTGAGTGAATCGATCCTAACAATAAAATGTTGGCTTCTTTGCAAGTCACTCTACCTCCATTTTATTTATGCAACCTTGTTTGACTAAACCCGGAGTTCACGAGAAAAAAAAAAGGAAGAATTTTGATATTAGTAGTATTAAACATGTCATTTATTTTTACAACTACAGGATTTATAGAACTTGTTGGCTTAAACTTGCTAAAATACTTTTGTTGCTATAAAATGAAAAGTCTAAAATTAAATTATTTACATATATACTAGCGTTTCATTCTTTACAGAAATAACTAATAAGAAAATTGTATCATATATATAAAATGAAATGCGGGAAGTAATTGTTTATTGAGTCGGAGTTAATTTACTTGCACTAAACTTCTATTAGTAGTTAATTCTACTTGTACTCCCTCCGTCTCATATTATTAGTCTTGATTACTATAAATAGTTGTATTAAATTATTTATAATTTTAGAAGTTCAACAAAATTGATTATGTTTTTTCTTTTTACCCTTAGTAATAATTGCTCTCGAAGATGGAGATAATATATAAATAGAATAAATATTTAATGAAGAGAGATTTTATCTTAAGATATAAATAAGAGTAAAACAGTCTAATCCCTTTTCTAATTAATGTTCCATTAATGACAATTAGACAAAGTATTTTTTCTTCTTTTGGTTGAATTAGGTGTTGTGTTGGTTTAGGCAAGAAAAGGATGAAGTCTATATATTTTTATTGCAAACAAAAAAGATTTTAAAAAAGGTTTTAGTATTTCTACTCCCCACTTTTGTCAAGAAATAATATATGAATGAAAATATTTTAGTTAAATAAAATATTGATAACTTAATTGTACTTTTTATTACACCTTTTAATTTATAATAATTAAATTACTACAAATTTTTGCAGCGCCGAAATGCATAATTAGGACTTATGGAAGCTATAGTGTATGGCTATTGGGCCTATTGATGTTGATGTGGTAACAGCCCAACTCCAATACTTTCTAGGGCAAGAAACACATTTGACTGATCGGCCAAAAATAATTTTATTCGGTGGTCAAATATATATTATCGAGTATTATTTTTTAGACCGACTATATGTGTAATTTTTCCTACTTTCTATTTACCTATATGTAACCAACCCTCTTTTAATTTTTTTCATATTCTTTGTAATATCTTTTTCTTTTGTTACAGCGGTGATATTTGGATCAATTTGTGCACGCGTACTCTATTAGATAGTGGCAAAACTACTCAAAGTTTAATTAAATTCCATTTTCGAAAAAATTATACTGTGCAAATAAGATAAAAATAAATTTTTGAATTTTTTCAGTATAATGATAGAAATGGTTCAAAGAATTGCTTTAGGTTCTAATATTAGATTTACCTTTGTTGTATATTTTTACTCTTCTTTAAGATTCTTGAATCCGTCCCTGCTAGTTTACGGTCGACATTCCGGCTTTGTCCGTCGACAGCTGAATGTTTCGATCTGGTTCAATTCATGATCGCATCTGCAAACCTTATCCCGTGAGCTTTAGTGGATGTTTTTCATTCTTCACCCGGTCCTTAGTAGCCTTTCCAAAGTCAACCTAACCGGTTACCTTTTCAAGACGTGATACCTCCGACCAGCACAAATATGAATAATTACCTACTCTATAATATATCTTGTATTGAATGTCTTTAATACGTGTAGGTTATTGTCTTATACTCATATACTCAACCACCCTTTTTTCTCCTAACGCCAACCTTTTCCCCCTTTTCCCCTTTCTCTTTCTATATAAATTTTTCTTGCCTTTGTTTGCTTCTATAATATAGAGATGGCAGATTCTAATGGAAGTGAAGAGTTTTCTGTCTGCTCTCAAAATCATGAGGTACTTTTTCTCAGTTTTTACACACAAATTATAATACTCGAAGTTTGTTCTTGTGTTTAATTTATATTCTTCTTTTTTTCTTCTATAATCTATTATTATTTTCTTGAGCCGAGGTCTATTAAAAACAGTCCTTTTACCTTCACAAGGCAGAGGTACAATCTGCATATACACTATACTTCCGAGACTCTACCTTGTGAGATTACAATGGGTTTATTGTTGTTGTCTTTATTTCCTTGAGTCGAGGGTCTATTGAAAACAGCTTTTATCTTCACAAAGTAGAGGTACGATCTGCATATACACTATTCTTTCGAGACTCCATATTATGAGATTATACTGAGTTTATTGTTGTTGTCGTTATTGTTGTATAATCTGTTAGTATTTCTTTTGCATTTTTTTTGTTTTATCTACAAAAGGAAATCGTTTTCTTTCCGGTGATTTTATTTTTTTTGTTTCTCATCTGGTATTTGGTCGCTTTAGAATCCCAACTATTCGGATTCGCATCGCGTAAGGGATGAGAAATCATTGAGAGTCTGTTTATATGTTAGGAAAAAAGAGCTATTTCTCCTTTCCTATCAATTTTTCAAAACTTTTGTTTTTTCAAAAACTTATGTAAAAGTGAAAAACTACTTCATCACTTGTCCAAATCAAATGCTATTTTGCTTAATTTTTAGTTACCAAAATAAATTTTTTTATATACATATTTATGCCAACACAGTAACAAGTTGTATCACGTTACTTATATATTTTTCAAATTATAAATCCACACTAAATGTAAAGAATTGTCCTTAATTGGATTTTAATAACCTGAAAGTGTTAAAAAAATGTTTATTAAATTAATTTTTTATTTAAATTATACATTTAATTGATTAAGTTACTTATTGGACAAAACTTCACGTAATAGATAAGTAGCTTTAACCACCACAAATAGCATGTGAATTTTTGAATTGAAGATTGCTTTTGCTGCACACCTCTTGTTCCTTTTTGGCAATCTTATCTCTTATTTAATTCCAAACATTTAATTTTCTTTTATCTTCAAGTAAAATTTAAAAAAAAATGTATGTAATTAGTTTTATTTTTTTCGAATATAAGTTATATGTATTAACAGTGTATAAATTTTTATAGTATCCGTTTAAATTAACCTATATAAAGAAAGGTAACTCGTCATTATTAACAACTTAACATAGTAGGTTTAACGATAGTAATATTTCACTGTAATCGGTTAAATTGTAATTCTTTAATTTGTTAGTGCATATAACTTAAATCCTTATTTATTTTTACCTTTAAATTAAAGTTAAAACTCCCTTCATATTATTTCGTTTCAATAAGATATAAAGTAGCTTTTCTTACATGTAAATATCTTCTTTCCCATGTTAAACATTATCATAAGAAAATAATCGATTATATTTGCATATATAGGTTTGATATAGTAACACTTAGGGGTCATTTGTTAAGCTGTACTAAGTAAAATAGTCCCTATATAAAAATTTAATCCGTCCAATATAATGTTTGGTTGCTCAATTCAATTTATGCATACCTAATACATAGATTATTTATACCTCATAGGAGGGCTTAGCTAATACCAAGGAAACCAGGGGATTACTTATATCAGGTTTAACTATACCTGGATAAGACCATATGCATTGCATAGCTAATTTTTAATTCAATGAACCAAACACTTAATAAAAAATAATCCCAACATTATAATTCATGCATTACTAATACCTACATTATTAATTCCTGCATTACTTGTGTTCGTACCAAACAGTCGTCTTAGCTTCTGCTAGTTTAAATATGTGTCATTGATTAAGAGATTCTGTGTGTGTGTGTGTGTGAGGTTGTGAACCATATATATGCACCTATAGCATGCAAGATAACAGTAGATTTATTCCTGATTCCCACATGATTTTCTTTGTATTTTTCTTGATGTGGTCCAAGAAAATATCATGAGACATTTTGAATAAAAAATGTCATAAATAATAGTGTAATGTTTTTGCACCTAATGACGTAGTCTAGTATTTAATAGAGTGAGTTAAAAATTATGAGATTTCGAATTTAATTCTCAGCGAAGGCAAAATATTAGGTGATTTCTTCTCATTTATTCAAGTTTTAGTTGATAAAGTTTTCGATATTTGTACTTATGGTGCCCCGTAAAAATAATTGAGGTGCGCACAAACTGATCCGAATATCACAATTATTAATAAAAATAATGTATGGTTTTGGGGTCCATGGGAACATGTGACATGAGTTTACCATATGTGGCCCGAAATATAAGTGCTTATTTTGTGTACATTTCAGCCACTCATAGCTCCAAGTATTTAATTTTAGCACATTATTACTTAAAATCTGTAGGCATAAAAACATTAGTTTTGATACATGATAAATTTAATGAGCTTTATTGACTCTAACCAAGCCTAATTTTGTTAGTTTCTGTTCTTAATATTATCATAAGGTACTCTTGAATTTGTCAAAGTTTTTGGGTTTATTTGTTCTTGTTAAGTTGTCTCACATTGATTGGTGGGATTTGAGGTCTTTGGTCTCCTTATATGGTCTTGGGCAATCCTTAAGCTAGCTTTTGCGGTTGAGTTAGGCCTAAGGTCTATTTATCATGGTATCAGAGTCAGTGTTACCGATGTTGGGCCCCCATTTATGTTGTCCACGCTCCAGAGTGCAGGTGTGTTGAGTTGTCTCACATCGGTGTAATTTGAGGTCTTTGATCTCCTTATATGGTCTTAGGCAATCCTCACCTTATACCTAGCTTTTGAAATTGAATTAGGCCCAAAGTCCATTTATCAGTTCTTTTTTTTAGATAATTTCTTCTGTTATAAACTAATCTGTTCATTTGTGAATTCTTATAGGCCGTTGCTTCAGGTAAAAGATATGGAGAACTTCTGCCAAAGAAAAAACCTTTGATTTCAAAGGCGAGTTTGATATTACAAGATCCATTGCAAACTGCAATTGTTTATTTTTTTCATATTTATTAGTAATTCGTTTTTGATTAAAATAACAAATAATTTTTATAAGTTTAAGTTATATATGTCGTCACTATAAATTATTTATAATGTAATATTCTGCGTGCAGGACCATAAACGTGCGTTTTTTGATTCCGCAGATTGGGCCTTGTGCAAGGTAATATATTAGCTTCAATCTCATGTACGTCTTAGCGTTTATAAATTTAGACTATTTGGTTACCTAAATTTTATTACCATATACAATAAGGAGAACGAGTTTATGAAAAAAAATAAACCAAATAACTTGCATTGTTATAAAAATTACTTACATTGATTCGGTAAATAAATTAAAAATTTACGCTATCGATATATATAAGTTAAAATCAAAATGGAAAGGGATGTGAAAATAACTTCTTGCAAAAATATAGGGTGAGGCCCCGTACAATAGACCTTTGTGGTCCGGCCCTTCCTCGAATACCGCTTGTAGGCATATAAATTTATTTAAATTAAATTCATAGAATAATTTGGATAATATTTTAAATTCAAGATATATTGGTCCAAATAAATATTATGGCATAACATAATTGAATTATTTATATAAGTCCAATATATATGGATTAAATAAATAAGTCTTAATCTATCGTCTAGCCCATTTAATTGGGTTAAAGTGATGAGTCCACTTTATTAAGCCCAAGATATCATCTTCCTAGAGGCCCAGTTTGGTGTCGCGTGTCAAATGACTTAGCATGCCAAGTCAAATGAAAGAGCCAATAAAATCGTGCCACGTGTCAAAATGACAAGGCATGCCAAGTCAAATTAAAAGGCTAATGAAATCGCGCCATATGTGCACGTGACATGTACTGACCAATCAAATGCAGCCTTGTCACTCTTCAATCTGATTGGTCGAAAAGTGTTTGTTCTTATCATAACTCTCCTCCCCCCCAATACAACTATAAATAGGGGTCTTCATAACTCAAAAAAGATACCATAAGTGATAACAAGAAGCAAGAAAGAGCTCGTGGTCAAACTTCTCAAATTCCTCCACAAGTTTCAAACTTTAAGCAATCAAGCTCAAGCTCAAGAATGAAGAACAAATCAAGTTCAAGCGAAAAGCACTTGTGATTCGTTGGTTATTAGCGGCAGATGCAGACTACCTGCACCAGGAAAGAAAAACCATATGAAGCTTCACTGTTCCCTATAATTGGCTTTGGGCCTTTCCTGCGCAGCTTAGGTGGAAGGCGAAGAAAGGCCTCCTTCCGTTGGGGCCCGAGCCATCAGTGAGATACCACTCTAGAAGGGCTAGAATTCTAACCTTGTGTCCGGACCTACGGGCCAAGAGACAGTATCATGTAGACAGTTGTTGTGAATCCACCATGCGAGGGTTCAATTTCTGTCGTTCGCCCATAATTCATAAATATTAGATAAATGATCAGCTGCAGAGGGATTTTTTTTAGTGAACGTGTTACACGCTTACTCCTACTCTTTTTTTTTGGGTAAAGTTTTTGTAAAAATGAAGAATTTAATTCGATTTTCTCTCCAATTTACTACGGCGACGAAGAATCAAATTATCACTATATTTTTTCCTTTTTCTACTTCTTCTTCCAAGTGCAAGATAACCCTGAGGAGTTGTGGGCTTTTTTCTAACAAAGAACAAATCAAGATCAAGCTCAAACTCCATTGAATTTATATTGGAAAAGTTGAATCATGGGAATCACAGAGATTGTAATACTCAAATATTTGAAATAAAATACTACAATTGTTGCAATATTTTTCGGTCTTGATTTTATTTTCTCGACGCAAATTTATCGACTACAAATTCTGGCAATCTCAGTGGGATAATTTCTACCTCGCATCTCAACTTTTCAATCACCAAAGTTCAAGAACACTTAAATGGCTTCAAACAAAATCAACTCCAGTTCAACTTCCACAAAGGCTGCTAATTCCAGGTTCTATAGTGATGTAGAAAGCATCCTCGATGTTACCTTTGAAAGCTTTGGACCAGTTACGAGGAGAAAAAAAAGATCATTAGGATAACAAGAACCCCAAGTGTCGTCCGTGTCAACCCTGTTTTCAGATCTTCATCCTCAAAAGGAGCAAGATCTTCCACAAACGCACCCAAAGGAGGAAGTGATGTTGCTGAAAAGATAAAGAAAACTCTCGCCTGCTTGACCTCTCCGGATCCAAGTACTCTACTGTGAAGGAAGATGATGATTCTTTAAGTGATGGATCCTCTCCACTTACACCACATAGAGTGAGCCAATCGAAGATCAATCTATATGACAATCCATGCTATTCTCCATCATCCACGACAATCATGCAAGCCATGGTGACAAACACTTCATCTGTGGAGGAGCAGTTGGTAAACTTGATGGAAGCAATCGCTGGCTTGACCAAGTGCATGCAAAATCAAGATGCTAGAATCAACAAGCTAACAGATAGGGCGGGAATCTTGATTGGAAGAAGAATCCACCCATGCACCTGGCAATCTCCCAGATGTTCCAGAGAGTAATTTTCCCCCAAGACAAGTTGCATCCGCTAAGGCTATCCCTGTCTCATCTGAAGGGATGATTTCAATCGATCAACTGAAGGAGTTCATTAAAGGAACTACTAAAAGAAAGTATGAAGTTGCTACCAAGTCTTCTCTTTCATACGCAAAGATGTATACTGCAAGGATCGATATGCTGAAGATGTCTGCTGGCTATCAATCTCCAAAGTTTCAACAGTTTGATGGAAAGGTAATCCAAAGCAACACGTGCGCACTTTATTGAAACGTGCAACAACACTGGGACTTATGGAGATTACCTCGTCAAGCAGTTCGTCCACTCGCGAAAAGGAAATGCTTTTGATTGGTATACAAACCTCGAGGCGGGATCTATTGATAGCTGGGATCAACTAGAGCAAGAGTTACTTAATCGCTTTTATAGCACAAGGCGCACTGTGAGCATGGTAGAACTTACAAATACTCGTCAATGGAAGGGTGAACCAGTTATCAACTTTATCAATCGTTGGAGGAATACAAGCCTCAACTGCAAAGACAAGCTTGATGAATCTTCTGGCATTGAGATGTGCATCCAAGGCATGCATTGGGGACTTCGCTACAATCTTGCAAGGTATCAAGCCTAGCACATTTGAATCACTTGCGACTCGTGCCCATGACAAGGAGTTAAGCATGGACTCCGCTAGAAATGAAAGGATGCCTATCTATGAGCCTCACAAAGAGAACGACAAGCAAGAAGTCAGGAAATGGAGCAAGTTTGCACTCAAGTCAGAAAACAAATAAGCTATGAATGTCAACACATCACCTGTGAAGTTCACAACGAAGGTAAGCAAGAAGCAGAGTACGAAATCCACTTCTTTTCAAGATAAACCAAGTGGAAAGTTGACTCTAAAAGAAATGCAAGAGAAGGAGTAACCATTTCTGGATTTTGATGTGCCAGCAATTTTTGAAGAACTCCTCAAGCGAAATCTCATTGAGCTTCGGGAGATGAAGCAGCCAAATGAAGCTGGTAAAACGAATGACCTAAATCGCTACAAATACCATCCACTTGTAAGCCACCCTAGAGAAGTGCTTTTTCTTCAAGGACAAAGTTATGGACTTGGCTCGTGAAAAGAACATCGTGCTTGAATATGAGAAAGCAAGCGCAAACCAAGTCTCTATCACTTTTGGCTCATTCAATCAGGATGAATTATGTGGTCTTAAAGAAAGCAAAGATGAATAATTACTGGAGAACAACAAAGTTAAAGTCAATCAATCTGATGATGATGAAGGTTGGACGTCAGTGACTCATCGTAGGCGCCACAAAAGGATCCCACGAAAAGAATCAATAGAACAACCAACAAGGAAAATAATGGTGAAAAGACAAAGGAGATGGAATCCAGTTAAGCATTTTAAGAAAGCAAAAGTGGAGATGCACCATCCTCAAAAGCCATGACATCCAGTGTCCTTGGTAGAATTCTTACCTTGTTGGTTACGCATGAAGATTTCCTATGAGGGTATTGATGCCTCTTACTGCCATGCTAACAAAGGGGAAGAAAAGAGTGATGACCTACCATCGACACAATTTTCAGAAAAGCTCATCAAGTCCATTCCTCAAGAAGTTAATTCTTGTGAGGAAAAAGTCACATTCACAAATAACAATCTTCTACTAGGTGACACTCCTCATAACCGCCCGTTGCACCCGGTTGGCTATATGCGCAATGAAATGGTGAATCGAATTTTGGTTGATGGAGGATCATCAGTGAACATCTTGCCAATTTGCACTGTGAAAGAACTTGGTATTCCAATGAACGAACTCTTGATGATTCAATGATTCAACCAAGGGGGCAAAGAGCCATAGGCGCGATCAGGTTGGGAATCACCAAAGATATACAACCAACTGTATGGTTGTACGTGATCGATCCAAAGACTTCATATAACGTCTTGCTTGGAAGGCTTTGGATACATAAGAATAAAGTAGTTTCATCTACCTACCATCAATGTTTAAAATACTACGAGGGTAAAGTTGAGAAAAAGATAGTTGCTGATGATAAGCCATTCACCGAGGCTGAGTCACACTTTGCCGATGCAAAGTTCTACTTGAAAAATCGCGTTGTGAAGGAGCTAAAAGCTGATGATGTCATGCAAAGCAAAAATTATGAGCCCACAACTAAAAGAGCTGAGGTGACTGCTGGTAGAGCCAAAGTTGTTACTGAAAAGGTACAACCTAACTCGAGTAAATCTTATAGAGGGGATATTGCGTCTTATGGTAAGAAAGTAACTCTTGCGCTCCAATATGTCCCTAAAAGAAAGAAAGATGAAGGTGAATCATCTAATCTCCAAACTAATATGCTAAAGGAGTTAACTTGTCCGGTAAAACGAATTGAGGTAGTAAAGTTTTCCTCAAAGCCACTTGCAGGGTTTGTGGTCCAAAATCATTTGCAGAATGTGGCACTCCCTACAAAGCGAATAGATGAAGGTTTTTATCCTAACGCTTACAGGCTATTTGCAAAAGGATACAATCCCAATGGGCTGTCAAAGTTAGGGAAGCTCCCATAAAAAGCTGCAACGAGGCAACCACGTGAAGGTTTGGGGTACAAACAACCGTCACCAGTGTGCATCTCCATAAGAAGGGAGAGCAACAATTATATCACATTAGAGGATGAATATGCCGCATCTAACAAGCCTTCTGTCTTTGATCGACTTGGAAAATCAACTGCGAGCACTTTCGTGTTTGAGAGATTGGGTCCATTAAAGAAGGGGAATAAGTTCTAGAGAAATTATCGAAATACAAGAACACCTGCTTCACCCAAAATTCAGAAGGTCTCTAAGGATTTCCAAAGTTTGGTTCCTTCTAGAATGAGGCGACAAACAAAAGTCATGGTTTTGTGTGATGAGGTACTAAAGGTGAAGCCATACACTGTGGTCTATATTAAAGAACGTGATAAAGACAAAAAAAGTGTGGGTTATCCGTATCATGTAACTGCACAAGGCGAGCACGGTGTTTTATCTCTAACGAAGGATGACGAGAAATTGGAGGATATTTCACCATATTATCATATATCCTTCAACAATGGGGACCCTCAAGAAGATGAAAATGCTAAAGATGCTCCCCTGGAACTTGAAGAAGAGGTGAAGGCAACGGTTGATTCCTTAAAAGAAGTTAACCTTGGCACACATGAAGAACCAAGGCCCACATACCTAAGTGCTTTACTAGCAATTAATGAAGACATAACTTATATCGAGTTACTCAAGGAGTTCAAGGATGTCTTTGGTTGGATACAAAGAGATGCCTGGCTTGGACCCTAAAATAGCAGTTCATCAACTTACAGTCAAGAATGACGCTTGTCCTGTTAAGCAAGCCCAAAGGCACTTTAGGTTGGACTTGGTTCCTTTGATCGAAAGTGAAGTTAAAAAACTCACTCTGGCTTTGTTCGGGAAGTTAAATACCTAACATGGGTCTCAAGTATTGTCCCTGTAAGGAAGAAGAATGGCCAGATTCGAATGCGCATTGACTTTAGAGATCTCAACAATGCGTGTCCCAAACATGAATTCCCACTTCCTATTCCAGAGCTGATGATCGATGTTACTACTAGGTACGAGGCAATGTCATTTATGGACGATTCATCGGGCTATAACCAAATTCGAATAGCGCCAAAAGATGAAGAGCTTACTGCATTCCGTACCTCCAAGGGTATTTATTGCTAAGAGGTAATGCCTTTTGGCTTGAAGAAAGCTGGTGCTACTTACCAAAGGGCTATGCAGAATATTTTTGATGATCTTCTCCACAAGAATGTCGAATGCTCTGTTGACGACTTGGTGGTAAAATCAAGAGAGAAGAGCGACCACTTGAAAGACTTAAGAATGGTATTTGAGTTGCTATGGAGGTACCAACTCATGATGAATCCATTGAAATGTGCCTTTGGAGTTACTTCTGGAAAGTTCCTTGGTTTCATTGTCCGATATTGAGGGATCGAAATTGATCAAGCCAAAGTGGATGCCATTTTGAAGATGCTTGAGCCTCGCGATATTCATGAATTGAGAAGTATGCAAGGAAAGCTAGAATATCTTAGAAGATTCATCTCAAACCTAGCTGGGAGGTGCCAACCATTCAGTCACCTCGTGAAGAAAGGCGATTCTTTTTAGTGGGACCAAGCTTGTAGCAATGCCTTTGAAAGCATCAAAACTTACTTGATGAATCCTCCGGTTTTGGCAGCCCCTATACTTGGAAAGTCGTTGATACTATATATTTCAGCACAAGAAAGGTTTGTTGGAGCACTATTGGCCCAAGAAAATAGTGAGGGAAAAGAAACCTCTCTTATAACTTGAGCAGGATGATGACACCAAACGAGCTGAATTATTCGCCAATTGAAAAGTTGTGTTTGGCGCTAGTCTTCTCAATTCAAAAGTTGAAGCACTACTTTCAAGCTCATATTGTTCTTCTTGTTTCTAAAGCAAATCCCATCGAGTTCGTGATGTCAAAACCTGTTCTTAGTGATTGACTAGCGAGATGGTACCTCCAATTTCAACAATTCGAGCACATCCTTCGAAAGGCTGTAAAAGGACAAGCATTGGCAGACTTCTTGGCAGATCATCTGATACATGATGATTGGGAGCTAACTGACGAACTACCTGATGAGAAAACAATGGTCGTTGAAGTTCAACCTCCATGGAAGATGTACTTTGATGGTGCAGCATCGCCGAGGAGCTGGTGCTGGTGTAGTATTTGTCACCTCTCAAGGCGAAGTTCTGCCCTACCCTTTTACGTTGACACAAATTTGTTCCAACAATGTTTTTGAGTATCAAGCATTAATACTCGGGCTTGAAATGGCTGTTGATATGAAGCAGTTGCAATTGTAAGTCTTTGGTGACTCCTAGTTAGTGGTCAATCAGCTTTTAGGTAGTTACGAGGTCAAGAAACCTGAACTACGCCCTTATCATAATTATGCTAAGAAATTGATAGGATGGATTGGTGATGTGATTATACAACATGCGCCTAGGAAAGAAAACAAAAAGGCTGATGCTTTAGCTGCCCCAGCTTCATCGCTAACCCTGCCTAATCAAGCGCAAGTTACTATCTGCCAAAAATGGGTAGTACTTCCGCCAAATGAGGATGAAAGTGAAGCAAATGAACTCGAGCATCTTGTGGCCATTTCTGAAGCTGAGAAGGAAGAATGGAGACATCGCATCATCGACTACTTAAATTATGGGATACTTCCAGAAAATCCGAGGAGGAGGATTGGAATACGTTGTCGTGCACCTTGCTTCCTTTACTACAAAGATACTCTATACAGAAGGTCATTAGAGGGAGTACTCTTGCGATGCTTAGGGGAAGATGAAGCACTCCAAGCTTTGCAAGAAGCACATTCTTGAGTATGCGGGTTACACCAATCTGGACCTAAGCTCCACTTTCATATAAAAAGGATGGGATATTATTGGCCAACGATGGTAAAAGATTGCTTAGACTATGCTCTAAGATGCAACCATGTCAATTCCATGCGAATTTTATTCATCAGCCTCCTGAAGTGTTGCATCCGACTGTTGCATTCTGGCCATTTAACGCTTGGGGATTGGATGTTGTTAGATCACTGCCAAAGTCCTTTGGTGGGCACCTATACATCTTGGTTACGACTGACTACTTCTCAAAATGGGCTGAAGCTATGGCTCTTAAGGAAGTAAAGAAGGGAAATGTTGCAAGGTTCATCCGAGTAAACACAATATATCGCTTTGGCATTCCTCGTTACATAATAACGGGTAATGGCAAGCCATTTGACAATAGATTGATGAACAAGATTTGTGATCTCTTTGGCTTCAAGCAACATAACTCTTCTATGTACAATGTTGCCGCCAATGGTCTAGCTGAGGCATTCAACAAGACTCTATGAAACTCATTAAAGAAAGTTGTCTCCAAATCCAAACGAGATTGGCATGACCGTACAGAAGAAGCTCTGTGGGCATATAGGACAACTCACAAGCCAACACAAGCGAACCCTTATGCACTCATTTATGGAGTCAAACCCGTCTTGCCACTCGAGCGTCAAGCACCTTCATTGTGATTAGCTATTCAAGAAGGGATCACTGATAAAGAAAATGCTCGACTTCGATTAGCAAAGTTAGATCCTCTTGATGAGAAGAGGTTGGAAGCTCAACAAACTCTTGAATGTTATCAAGCTCGATTGTCTCACGCCTTCAATAAAAGAGTTCGCCCAAGATCTTTTCAAGTAGGAGATCAAGTCCTAGATGTACGAAGACCCATTATTACTTCCCATAAACCCGTAGGGATGGGCCATATGTCGTACAAGAAGCTTACTCAAGTGGGGCTTACAAGCTGGTTGATGGAGACGGCATGAGAATCGGCCCTATCAATGGCAAGTTTTTGAAGAAGTATCCTTGAAATTGCAACGCTCCTTGACGCACGAGCCTAAACTACATGCTCCTATACTCCCAGCCCATAAGAGTATAAATTGTGTACGGCTAAAAAAAAATCTGCTAGGTTGAAAACCTCAAAAGAGGCGGCCTAGAAAAAAGTTATGATATAAAAAAAAAGTCCGCTAGGTTGAAAACCTCGAAAGAGGCGGCCTAGGCAAAAGTTAGGACATAAAAAATTTTTAAAAAAAATTCCACACATTCTGAACTACAGTGTGACTTGATTCTCTTTGCCGAGGTACGTAGGTAGCTTAGAGTTTCATTCTGAGTTAAAGGTACATAATCCCCCAATCGCTGTCCAAATAAAGTACTATGGAATGTAATCCATTCAATCAGCACTTGAAAATCGAGCTGAGATACCATTCTTCTATTAAACTTTGGATCTCATTTGATTTAAGGGGGCAAGGCACTGTGATAAATTAGTATCTTCAATGGAATGATTTTAGTCTTTTAGGAGGCTACTAAGCATTTGCATTGAAGCTCGAAGATTCACTATGTCTTCATGTTCACCAAATCTTTAAGTCCTCCGGTCTTCAAGTTCGCCGCTCTTCAAGTTTAATATTTAAATCCTCTAAGTCTCCAAGTTGAAGTCTTCAAGTCCATCGGTCTTCAAGTTGAAGTCTTCCAGTTCGTCGTCTTCAAGTTGAAATATTCAAGCTTTCCAAGTCTCCGAGTTTAAGTCTTCAAGTCCGTCGGTTTTCAAGTTGAATTATTTCAGTCCCCCAAATCTTGAAGTTGAAGTCTTCAAGCCTTCTAATTTTTCAAGTTGAAGTTTAAAAGTCCACCACTCTTCAAATTAAAGTCTGTGAAGTCCGCCAAATCTTCAAAGTTCACCAAGTGTTCAAGTTGACACTTTCTAATTTTCCAATCTTAAGGTGGACATTTAAGTCCCTTTGCAGCTTAAGTTGGCCTCTTCGTGGGTTTGTCCTTAAAAGGAACTATAACTTTTCAATCTTAAAGCGGACATGTAAGTCCCTTTGCACCTTAAGTTGGCCTCTTTATGAATTTGTCCTTCTATATGCTGCCATGGATTTGTCCTCCCATATGATCTTTGAGGATTTGTCCATCTATTTGTTGCCATGGATTTGTATTTCGATATGTCCTATGAGCCTTTGCATCCTGAAATGGCCTCCAATTTTTTTGGGTAGGGATGAGTATCCATCCCTTCACACTCTTAAAGTAATCTCTCCAATAGTCAGGTCATCTCGAGAGTAATCTCTCCGATAGTCGGTCCACTTTGAGAGTAATCTCTCCGATAGTCGGGTCACCTTGAGAGTAATCTCTCTGATAGTCGAGCCACATTGAGAGTAATCTCTCCGATAGTCGGGCCACCTTGAGAGTAATCTCTCCGATATTCGGACAGGGATGAGTATCCATCCCTCACACCCTATGATTACCTTCTTCATGCATGGATCGTCTTGCCAAACAAGAACATATATTTTTATATTTGATCTACAAGAGCGAATAATAAAAAGCAAAAAAAAAAAAAGCAAAAAGAATTAGAAGGAGAAAGTCACCTTCAAACTAGTGCCTCCTAATCGTCAAAGCCAGAAGTCGAAATAACTTGAGGCTTCCGCGGTTGATGCTCAATTAACATGAGAACTATGGGTTTATATAGGTTATGAAAGAGAGCACTCTAAAAGTATTTTTTGATGTGGGATTAGATGTTAAGAGAGGCGGTGGCAGGCGCTCCTTTTCCTAGGAAGAGTAGGATACTTTTTTTGTTATGATTTCAATTGGAATATAATTTGGTTTATCGCCAACCTAATTGGTTGCTGCTAGCAAAAGATTCGGCATTCCATGTTTGCATGAGGCACTGTGCGTGAATATAGCTTTATACGTATATACTTCCTTAAACAAGGAATGCAACATATTTGGCTAGATGGTTTGTGATTTCTTAGCCAATAGGATCGTGCCACGTGTCAAAATGACAAAGCATGCCAAGTTAAATTAAAAGGCCAATGAAATCGCGCAACATGTGCAAGTGACATATTCTGGCCAATCAAATGCATCCTTGTCACTCTTCAATCTGATTGGTCGGAAAGAGTTTGTTCCTATCATAACTCGTCCCTCCAACAACTATAAATAGGGGTCTTCATAACTCAGAAAGACACCAGAAGTGATAACAAGAAGCAAGAAAGAGCTCGTGGATCAAACGCTGCAAATTCCTCCACAACTTTCAAGCTTCAAGCAATCAAGTTCAAGCTCAAGAATGAAGAACAAATCAAGTTCAAGCTCAAGAATAAAGAACAAATCAGGATCAAGCTCAAACGCCCTTGAATTTATATTGAAAAAGTAAAATTAGAGGAACCACAGAGATTGTAACACTTAAATATTTGAAACAAAATACTACGATTGTTGCAATATTTTTCGGTCTTGATTTTATTTTCTCGACGCAGATTTATTGTCTATGCCGCACATAGCAGAAGCTTAGTGCACCAGGCTGCCATATTTTTAAAATTCAAAACGTATATATATATATATATATATATATATATACACTATGTTAATTAACTATGGTTAAGTGATTTAAATATTGGTGATTTTTTAATATTGTTGATTGCCTAATTACATGTATTATATTTATTCATACTCCCAATCATTACACGATAACAGCAAGGTGCAGGAGTTGATCAAAATTCAACAGTAGCTATAGAGACATTGAGCCCGAAGTTGCAGGTAATTGCTAAACATTCTAGAAAATATAGATTTTCTTAATTTTTTTTAGCAATTATTATAGTAATATATTTGCTACTAAGTATGTAAAATTGGAAATATAACAAATATTTCATTTGAATTGTAACAGAGAACGCCACATCAGCAACTACCTCCTCGAAGACCTGCTTGCACATCTTGACATATTAGTCTTATTGAAAATCTCGTCAATAAAATAATCACAAATATTATGGGTTATATGTTAGTAATTATAAATAACTAATTCTGAAATGGTGTTACTTCAATCATTTGTCTGAGATTTTTAATAATTTTATAATTACTTCACTTCAGGATGAAGCGTTTTTGATTTCGAGTTGATATATGGATGAGTCAACTTTTTGGATCGTAATATGTGTAAATGTAACTCTCTAACGTATGTTGCTCAACAGATTGAGGGATAGCATGTATTTGCTCCTACGAGATTTCAGGTTTAGAGTGAAATATTATTTGAACTTGAACTTATAAATATTTATATATTAATATGAAATTATTTTTAAACTGAAGTAACGATTTCATTTTACAAAAAATTTCATAAAATATTTGCTATATATTTTGACCAAATACAATTTTAACTTCCTTGAAATTTTCTTTCTAAGGGCAGAAGACATCATTTTGTTGAATCCAAGTATCAATAGTGGCCTACAATTGGCCTTTACTAACGCAAAGATCTTATACATGATCAATTCGGATTGACTTTAATTCATTTAAAAAATATGGTTCGGAGTATATTATTTTATACTTATAATTTGACGGATTATAAATAATTCATTCAAAAACTATAAATATTTAATAAACTTTTAATATTGAGTTTATATGAATCGGTAACATTAGCTACGTCCGCCCATGTCAAGTACATGCAATCTTTTTCTTGAAGAATTAACTCAAATAGCCGCTTACGTAATTTCTTATACTATATATATATTAGAGGATCTTAGAGTAGCAGTAAATATGTTTGTATCCTGTTGAATCCAAATTCCACCTACTCTACCATTTGGATTTTCAAAATTAGATCTCCTAAATCCAATTCCATTAAAGAAGTTTTCACATGATATAAATGGAACATATATAATTAGTTTCCAAAAAGACAAGTATATTAGGTCTACACTCATTAACAATATTCTGACCATTGGTTTGTAGGAGGCTTTAGCCCTCCTCTACAATTCCACGTAAAGATTATTATAGATAACAATATAAAGGATAGGTGCGCGCATGGCGGATTCAGGGTAACGGTGTTGGGTTCATCAGTGGTGTACGCATGAATTTTTATAATCGGTGTTAATATTTGAAGAAGTGAACAAATGAACAAATTACTGTAATGGCAAACGGTGTCATTTCTTATATTTACCCAATATTTTAATTTTATTAATCATCTGTACATATAAATTATGTCTATCGTAAACAGTCTCTCTGCCTTTATAAGGTAGGGTTAAGACTGCGTACATACTAACCTCCCCAAATCCCACGTATGAGATTAAGTTGGATTTTTTTGTTTTGTATTTATACATACAAATTATGAAAAAATCTGGCGAGACGGTTTCAAGCAGGTGTTGATGCCCCTGGGGATCATCTGAGCCTAGTATTTTCTACGTGGAGAATAAATTTATGTAGAAAAATTATTAAGATAAGAATAAATAACATATATGAACCAATAACTTTAACAATATAATAAATTCGAACCCATATAATTCAAATCCTTGATCCGCCTCTGGAATGCACGTATAATCCCCTAGTTGGGTGTGACCCTACCATGCATCTTCCCAAAATCTGATTTTTTTCACCATTTTGGCAAATGAAGTGAAGGTGTTTAGGATAAAAGCTATGTGAAAAATAATGTGGTTAAGGAATTAGATACTTGGGCTAATTCTGGTAAAGGGAAATATTTGTAGCTGTTGCAGGTATACCTATTACCTTCAAAATGAACATATTATATAGTTGGCAAAAAAGATATTAAAGAATGCAAGTGTCTTATTATGTAGTAATTTGGCTAGACTTGGTAATGTAAATGTCCTTAGTGACACTCTTGTGGATATTATATTGTCTGCAATCTAATATTAAAATCTTCATTGACTAGTTTAAAATCCTGGATTTACTTCTCGTTTAAGCAAAAGTAATTATCCCAGGATAAAAATTTAGTACCGCTTTGTTCCTTATTTGGTTATTAATCCTGGAATAAACTATCACATGATTAAAAATATTATTGGGATAACTTATACCTGCCAGAGAGTGAAATAGTAATCCTATGATAGAACAGTAATTTGACAGATTAATACTACATACCAAACAGTCAATAAGAAATATAATCAGAATAATTAGTGTCAGCACAATTGATTCCAGCATAACTTGTCTTCAAACCAAACGACTGCTAAGGTTGTCGTCCAACGAATGGAAATTAACACTGCCCTCAAATGGTGTATGGTTCAAATGCAAGAACCTTTCTCTCTTCTATCGCCCTTTCCGGCTCTTCTCCTCCATGCTTCAGTTGCCGAGTATGATTTGGTATAGTTTTAAAATTTTAAGCTGGAGCCTCAATTTTCTTTTTATCTATTCACATGTACGTCACTTCTCCATATATTTTTTTTCTTTCTTAAAAGAATGGTCATAACATTCATTCGGCCGATTGCTCTTACTCTTGTCCTTTCTTCATCAATAAGTTTAGGTGATAACACCAATGGGACTAATCCTTTGTTTATGTTTTCTTGTGAAATTTCTGGCAAATGATGGACATTAAGGATTAGAACCTTATCTTGAAATGATATAGTTAAGGTATGAAATATAGGGCTATATATGATCCTATGCCACCACATCCCTTAATTAAGCAATCACTTCATGTTAAATTTTGGCTCTCACAAGTCACATCTCATTGCCCTAATCCCACTCCCTCAGATGTCTCCCTTTTCTATGCATTTGACAAATCGACCCAAAAAGTGAATTGGTTTTGTAACTAGCAAAGTAATCTTAAGTCCCATCGTGATTTTTCAAATATTTGTTTTTTCACAATTTCTTGTGTTAAAACTTCTTGTGCTTCAAGATTTCAATATTATTTTTTGTTATATATATATATATATATATATATATATATATATATATATAAAAATTACATGTTTACGGGAGCATTAGAGCCATGAGGTGTCCAAAATTATTAATGTTACCTGTTGTAATTTGTTCAGTAAACATAGTTCCTAGGATGTGTGCTCGTTCATACAGACGAGTGACCAATAAGATGGTCCTGTCAAAAAGCTTCTACGTCGCCGCTTTCTTCGCTAGAAGATCTGCCACCTCATTCTGCTCTCAATTATTGTGCCCAATCGCTCGACTGCCTAGTATCCATGACCCGCATTCTAATAATAGAATTATAATGCAAGTGACCATTTCCTATCATTTGTATGACCTCCATTCAGGGGCGGATTTACGTTGTTCGTGCCGAGTGCTGAAGCACCCATTAACCCCGATGCGAATTTTGTATAATTATATAGAAAATACAGGGAATACTGGTATAAAGAACTAGCAAGCACTCATTAAACAATAAGTCTTCTGGGTGTTTTGGTTAAGAGGTGAGAATAGAGTGCACAATTATGAAGTGGTTAGGGATTGATTCTTGCATGAACCAATTTTTTTATATGGCCAGAGAGTGAGCACCCACGACCTTAAAATCCTGGATCTGCCACTGCTTCCACTCAATCTGTGGAGATTTGTAGAGGGGTAAGGTTAGGGGCAGATTTATAGCCTAATATATGGGGCACGTGAACCTGTAATCTTTTTATCGAACTAGATATTTTATATACATATTTTTTAAAAATTGATCTAATATTATATGCTAGCGCTCATGCTCTAAAGAGGTCGAATGGTATACTTGGTTGAATGTTGAATTATTTACTTAGAGGAGTAGAGATTAGTTCTCACTTAATACTTTTTTTTTCCTTTTTTTTAACGGTACAATCAAAAAAATCTTAGATCCGACTCAAGATAAGGTTATGCTCCGAGGCTAACCTTAGCCCTGAAAAGGGCTAGTAGTTGAGTTTATTTTCTATCAATATGCTCCAGGGTTTCAAGATTGCTGCTTCACCTATCTTGAATAAGCAAACCTTTTTTTTAATTCTTTCTGGGAATTTTTTAAAAATAATTATTATTTTTTGCGTCGGACGACGAATAAATTCAAAAAATTTAATATTTGCAAGGATTGGATAATCCTATTGTTATGTGTCCTCCTTGTGAGTTTTGGCGAATAAATTGAAGGTGTTTAGGATAAAAACTTATCTCAGAAATGGTGTGGTTAAGCAATGAGAAACTTGGGCT
>MCJB01051782.1:0-26588 GCA_002018475.1 Nicotiana obtusifolia
CCCCCCCTTTTCCAACCCAGATTCGCCCCTCCTCTCCTTGTCCAAATAGAATTTCAACTCCTTGAAACTTCTCCCTTTTGGATTGGGAGTTATTTCCTTCTTGGACTAGAATTAGGGTTTCCTATTCCTTCTCCTTCTCCTCTTTTCTTTCTCTCTCACACGTTCAAGACTTCCCCAAGAACTATCAAATTAATGTTCAAGAACTTCAAGAATCCAAGGAAGACTCGTTAAGAACGATTGAGTATTCAAGACCTCTTCAAGAACAACGCAAAAATCTTCAAAAATTACAATTTTAACTCCAAGAACTTCAAGATTCTTGAGTTGCACGTGAATACTTCTAAGAACAACAACTTTGACGTTCAAAAACTTTAAGTCTTTCAAGATTAGGCGTGCTCCTTTCAAGATTCCAACTAGAGTTTCAAGATTTCAAGATTACCGGTTTCTAACGATCAAGAACTTCAAGATTTGGTTCAAGAACGTTTCTTTATCAATTAATCTTCAAGACTTCAATCCCTAGATGATTTAATAACTTCAATCAACTATCAACTTTCGGTTTTTCTTTCTTCTTTCTATCACGTTTTTTTCTTCTTCTTTTTTTCCTTTTTTATCAAAAAATGAAATTCAAGAATAAACACTAAAACTAAGGCACGAAGAACAGCCCTTTTCAAGCTCTAATACCAACTGATGCAATCTAGCTCTGATACCAACTGATGCAATATTAAACGCTGAAACAAGAAAACAAAAGATAGAAGCAAGACGCTCTATGAATTATCAAGACAACAAGTAGGAACTAGTCAATCAAACAATGATTGTCTTGCAAATTTTTCGATCAAACAAGGAACGATTTCAATTTTGAATCACACCAAAATTGGACAAGTTAAAAGTCACACGAGATTTGGGAGCAAAGTGCTGCCGATTTTCTCTTATAAAAATAATGTAAGGCGCTGAAAATAATGAAGTCTTTAGGCTTATATAGATTGAGCCTTTACCTAAATCAACTAGGAAAAGAATAACTAGTTAACCTAAATCAACTAGGAAACAAATAACTAACAAAAAATACCACAATTTGGCTAAGTTTAAGAACTAGTCATGCAAGACTTTCATAGCCTACATCACACGCCAATCTTCACAAAGTGCATAGAATTACTTGGTTCTTCTTTACCATCAAATGTGCATCATGAAGCTCTTTAGCTTGACTTCTCGTGAATGGTCTTGAAGGTTTAAATGTATCATAATCAGGTTGACCTGCATCATTTCTCATGTCTACTTGTTTTATCTCCTATTTACAACTTGTATCACATGTTTAGTTGAAATACTTGCTTTTCTTGATTTTCGTATTCCTTACTTAACTATGGAACTCCTTACTTGAAATTCTATCCTTAAAATATCTTGCTGTTGAGTTTGGTGTTGAATTGCAAGACCGTGGTTCTTTTTAGGCGAAGTGTAAGTTGTGAAATATCATTTACTTAGTTGTTGTGTCTTGGCTTTCGCGTTATTGTTGAGGTGATTATTTAGTTGTTGCACGAGGTTTCTGCCGTGCCGTTGTGATTATTGATACACATATGGTGGTATAAGGTCTGGGTGTTGAAACGCATGCGGTGAAATAAGATGGGCTTGATACGCGTGGCTAGCAGGGGAACTACTAGAAGCCATGCGGTATGATTGGGTGGGCTAAAAAGCGGGGTACTATTTCGGAAAAATAATTTTTAAAACTAAATATAAAGACCCCCACGGTGATATAAGGAAAGTGAGCTAATTTATGATTTGGGACTACGAGGCGGTACCTCAGGAGTGCCCTGTTGATCTTCCTTATTTGCTGTATTGCTGGTTGTTGTTTTCTTAATATGAATTATTCTTGTTTTTCTTTCGTGTTGAATTAACTTTCTTTTGTTCCGTGTTGTTACTTTCTGTAAATTCTTTAATGTTTCACTTCCATGTTATTTTATTATGTCATTATATTATCTGTCTTGTTTCTTATTATCTTTAGTAGGGACTTGACCTGACCTCGTCACTACTCTATCGAGGTTAGGCTTGCACTTATTGGGTACCGTTGTGGTGTACTCATACTATGCTTCTGCACATGTTTTTGTGCAGATCCAGGTACATCCTATCAGCCTCGTTATTAGTGCGCTGTGTTGCTGCTTTGGAGATTTCATGGTACACCTGCCCGCGTTCGCAGGCCTCGGAGTCCCCTTCTATCCTGTTTTCCTTATTTCTTTATGTTTTGATAGACAGTGATGTATAGGATTGTTCAACATTGTATCTAGAGCCTGTAACTTATATCTCATCGGGTTTTGAAAAATTGTACGTATTGAGCTTATAGTCTATTGATGAAATTGTTGAAGTTTTGAAATTTTAAGTTTTTATTTGATGTTTTCGCATATTGTTAGGCCTACCTAGTCTTAGAGACTAGGTACCGCCACGACATCCTACGGAGGGGTTTTGGGATTGTGACAGGGAGTTTTACCCTAAATACAATTCTAAGAAAGGTAAAAATCTTTCATTACGCCGATCACTGATACGAGTCGAGATTCCCGCCGTGATATCCAGTTGGGTACGGATATCCCGGCCCTGTGTTAGTCGTGTGCAGCTACTCGGTGATGCTTTCCGAAGTCTCAACCCTTAAATCGGACCTCGAGTATATGACCCTGATATCCCCGAGGGCAAGTGTTTGCTCGATCCTCGATACGAGAGATTCTTCGTTCTGACTCCGAAACGTTACGGTCATCTTCTCACTTCGCTCGGCTCACCGGGAAGTTGAGTCATGTAACG
This sequence comes from Nicotiana obtusifolia, assembly GCA_002018475.1. Lineage (NCBI taxonomy): Eukaryota > Viridiplantae > Streptophyta > Magnoliopsida > Solanales > Solanaceae > Nicotiana > Nicotiana obtusifolia. The sequence continues at coordinate 2,773 of MCJB01051782.1, forward strand.
AGCTCTGTTTTACCCGTATACAACACGTTTTTTTAGCACTAGGGGAGTATAATTTTTTTTGAAGGCATGCGTGCAACAATCTTAGCAAGAAATTTTTCAAAAGAAGAGGAAAGTAACTAATACCCACCAAAAATTGTGATCACCATAACCTAATCATTCACCCAACAATTCGTACTTTCTCTCAGGAAAAAGAAAGACGTATAAACACTCAATTACGAACACTACGCAGCAATTATTAGTATGAAAGATTCATTTGCAAAATTTGATAAAAAATTCAAATTTTAACCCAAAAAGAAAAAGAGGAAGTACCTTAATGAAATCCCTTTTACTTTATTAGAAAAAGAAAAGAGAAAGCTAAACCGAAAAACATTGTCTCTAGAAGACGGAGAGAGATATTAAACACTCCTGGAAAGATCGAGACTGAAAGGGAAAGATGGATCAGTGGTCTATGCGTAAGAAGAGAAGAAATGTCAAATTAGGGAGACGTGTTATTTTATACATAATACGTACTCCTTCCGTTTCAATCTATGTGAACTTGTTTGATTGGGTACGGAATTTAAAAAAAAAAAAAAAATTTGAAACTTGTGATCCTAAATAAGTCAAAAAGGTATCCAAAGTATTTGTATAGTTATAAAAGCTTCTCATTAAGTGTAGAATTAGAAGTTTAAGCTAAATTATTCCCAAATTTATAACGAGATCATTCTTTTTGGAAACGGACCAAAAATGAAATAGGTTTATATAAACTGAAACAGAGAAAGTATGTCATTATAACAATGATGTAACAAATTACCACTTTATCCCTGAGATATTTGCACTGTGTTCGTCTCCTCTTTCTATTTATATATAGTAGTAGAAATTTTCAATGTTTGACCAATCACTGTGCATTACAGCAATATTTATTGGGCTTTGCAGTTGCAAACAATTCGATAATGTCTGGATGTCCAACTGTGCATCATTTAAGGACTTTTCCCATGTGACATGAATGATTCCTTAATCAATAAGGTGACAGTCTTTCTCTCAAAGATGTGTGAATGCGGACTCTTACATTCCCCTACCCTACTTGGTCTTTGCAGAGTGGGAATTTGGATAAGACTAACTCAATTCACGTACTCGTTTTTCCATTATAAAATGGCTGCTGTTGGGTAATCGAGCAGAATCTGCTCTTCTCAGGTGAATCTCACTCCCCCTTTTTGTTTTCTGTCGTTTAGCCGTGGCATGTGTCTCATTTCCTTTGAAGCTGTTCGTGGGTAATCAAATCTGCACTTTGCACTTACAGCAAAGACAGTTATATTCACTTGTTATTAACTGACAGCCAGACCCTTCTCTGCATATATTCTTCATCTTCTTTAGACATATATTTGGCTTTGGGTTTGATCCATTAAGTCAAGATTACAAAGTGGTCTACGTTATGAATATTTGGAATGAACAAGGGTACTGGAACATTGATCGTGTGTTTGCTGCCGTTTACTCTTTAGGCAAAGACTGTTGGAGAAATGTAGCATGCAGCTTTGACAGTAGAGGTCCTACATACATGGAAAACTCCTTGTGCTCAACCTGTGTTAATGGAGTTTATTACTGGAGTACATTAAGCAGTGGTGCAATTGCGTTTCAAACAGTCCTTCTAATTCAATATTAATTTCGACATTTAAAAAATGAAGTGTGTGGTGAGATTCCAGGGCCTAATACATCAGGTGTCGTTGATGGTTTAATTACTCTGTATAAGAATCCATTACCCGGCTAGTGCGCAATATATCAACGACGAAAGGTTGTGGACTAAAGTTCTGAATGTGGTACCTACAATACCTAAATCTAGCTTTATTGCTTTGTGGGGTCATATGATAATATTATTTTTTATTCAAAAGACTAAGCTCTTGTAATCTATGATTCTAAATAGAGTGCTCGCTATGGGCTTTAAGTTATAAGGAGAGTCTAGTTTCCATCAAAAGCAAAAATATATATGGAAGACTACTGCTATTAGAACAGCAAATATGTTATTAGAGGTGCACTAAGTTTAGTAGGACTTTGTATTCAGTTGATCCTTGCTCAAGTATGAGATAACGTGTATTCAAGTTTGTTTTATATTTTCTATTGAAGTGAACATTGTGAATTTTTTGTTTTATCAGAAATCATTTTTTTTTTATATTCCCTTCTATCTATTTTAGTTGTCATGTTTCTCGAGAAATGCGTTGAGGCGCAGCAGTTTACTGGACATCTAGGGGTAAAGCATTATTTCGGTGCGGGCCGCGAGAGCGATATCAAATCGAGGCAGACTCTGAATACTAGATATGACCTCAAAATAGGACTGTATTGTGGTCCAGGCCCGGGCCTAAATGGGCCAAACGGACAGGGCCAAACGGTCCTGGGCTGGGACGGTCCCGGGTCAAACGGTCCCGGGCCTAACGGGCCAAATGAGTGGAACCGGCCCACTGCGGTCCTAAATCCACATGGTCCCGGGCTAAATGGGCCGGGCCGCGGGCCTAAACGGCTTTTTCGTTCCGGACTATTTTTTTAAAAAAATTTTTATCTTGAAAAATTTCTTGTAAACTATATATGTATATACTAATATAAATTGCTTATATATATCTATATAAATATATATAGTATATATAGTATGTGTATATATATATATATATATATATAGAGAGAGAGAGAGAGAGAGAGTTTATATGTATTGGTATCTAATACATATATATATAGTCTATATGTATTAGATACCATATTGACAGGATCTGATCGGTGCCGGCGGTAGTCCGCTCGACGGTGATAGATCTTATCAAGAGAGTATCCTTGTCTTTAAACAAGAATCAAAATTAAGGGAAATTATTATCTGAACTATGTAAATTTAGTATATGAATTAATAGTTGTATGGTAATACTTTTACCTAAGCATGGGGCCTGTCTATGCAATAAATACTACGGGATCTTGAGATTATGTGTACATGATACCTTTTTAGGGGCTCCCCGGGATAACCACAGCCCTACAACAACAAATAACAGACTTTTTTCACCGGGAAACTGTACGTAGCCACTAAGGCAAATCCAAAATCTGTAGTATTTATACATGCCTGTACCACCATCTCAGAACCAAGCTATCGATTCTAACACTAAATCTTTCAAGTTCATATAATAAAATCTCTTGATTTCAATAAAGTCTAGTTCATCTCTATGTATATTCAAGCAGCATAGTATTCAACATAGATAGATATCTAGCCGGCTATAAGCACGACCATAGTAGAGATTATAAATAATTTAAAACAAAAATTAAAATACGTTGAGACGTTGTAGTTGTGCCCAAAGCTTGGACGATTTTCTTCTTTTCTATACAGAATTTAAAAATTTACAAAACTGTCTTCAAGAGCAGAATCTAGAAAGAAAAACTTAGAAAGAGAAAAAAAACAATGATGCTTTACAATGAGGCAAAGGCCTTCTTTTATATAAAAGAAATTTCTACTGTGCTACATCAATGCACAGTGACAGGTATCTCTGTCATGCTTTATCATGTGGAACCCACTGGGTCCTACCATTTTATTTTGTTGGCCTCTTTTCTTATGCCTTCTGCATTCTTTTTACGAAATCTTCGTCATCTTTATCTTCTTTTTCTTGCTAAATCAATTTTTCAGCTTCTTCTAAGATTTTATCAACATCTACCTCTTTGTCAGCCTGCGAATCATCATACATGGACTGACTTGTATCACTTTTCATGGATACATAAGATTTTTCAGAAATTTGTTCGATTAAGTTTTTTCGAACTTCCTTTATATAAGCTTCAATCTGTTCTTCTTTATTACCAGGCTGATATATAATTTTTCTGGCAATATGCTTCAAGGGACTGTCATCAATTTGTACAGTTTTTGTGTGTGTAGAATACTCGTTTATGCTGCGGACAATGTTATCTATTGTCTCTTGTCCAAATAATTTATTTGTTTTTGGGTTCTCTTTTATCATCTTCTCCCAAAAATTATTATAATATGTCCGATATATACAAGTAATGTGTTCTTCGATATAACCAAATTCTGGAATCCATTTGTGAATCCAAGGGATAGAAAATTCTAAAAAAAAGTATATATGCCCAATCCTTTCGGGCCAATTGACATGGTCCTTTCTGTATAATAGGTCTAGATCAGGAGATACTTGTACCCATTTATCATATAATTCCTTGAATTGGGTAGGCAAGATTGCAATCGTTAGCCCATGATACGTCCACCAGTTTAAGAACCAATTAGGAATAAGTTTTGCGAAATTTTTCTAACATACTTTTATAAACCAAGTATGTTTATGTCTTTCATTGTTATAATAGAGAGTATAGCTGAATGCTTGGATATAATCCCAGTAGGTACAATTTACCTTTATTCCTGTATCAAGAGTAATCTGTCTTTCCCTCATAGTGGAAAGCCTCCATTCCTCAGCAGATATAATCTTCTTAATAATAAATTTTGAGAAGTTATAAACTTTCTCGTTACTAAAGTGTTTGAAATGGGATATTTCAACACTTTCAGTATTTGTCAAAATATTTTCATAATAATTGCGGGTCTTGTATGACTGGCCCGGAAAGTATAAATTTTCAGAGAAACACCTTTGAAGTAACTCCCAAGGTTCATTTCTCCTGTCAATATCACTATCTTCAACAAGAAATACAATTTCTTGTTTTTGTAATTTTTCATAGTTCTTTATATCATCAGAACTTTCCATAGATATGCTCGCATAAGTATCACTTTGCGGTTTCGATTGATTCTGCATATAATTTTGCAATGCCTCATATAATGGGCTTTCTTTAGGGATATCTCCCAAATTAATAGATCCTGATGAAGATGCTTCATCTTTTTGAGAGTTTTTCTCATTCACAAGGGTTCTATTTCCCATTTGTATAATTGAATTTGAATAGCTGCCTCTGGAGGTTGTATAACTTCCTCCTTGGCCCTTATATCGGCCTTGACTTCTTCCTCTTCCTTGGTTGGAAGAAGACTGAGATGGCCATTCCGGCCTCATCCTGCATACCAAGTAAATTCGATTAATTTTCATTTAAATATTCTCTAGTAAGAAATTTAGGTAAGGAATTATCAATTCCCTTTTTATATTCAATATCGAAATCAAATGGAGCCAATTGGGCTTTCCATCTTGCAAAAATTAATTTTGAAGCGTCACGCTTAAAATCTTTATTAAACATAAATTTGACAGCTTGGGCGTCCGTTCTTATTAAGAATCTTTGATTATACAAATCATCTTGAAATTTAATAATACATTTAACGATAGCAAGTATTTCATGAGCCACAGTTGTATATTTCTTCTGGGCCTCAATCCATTTTCCTGAATAATATCTAATAAGATATTCTCCCGTATCCATTGGGCTTACCTACTTAAGGATTCCTCCAAATCCAATATCTGAAGCATCGGTTTCAATGATTTTTTTCCATGAAGGATTGGCAAGAGTTAAACAGGGTAAAGAACTGACTTTCTTTTTAACAAGTTTAACAATATTGGTATGCAAAATCAGTCTAGGGCGATTTATAACCCTTTTTCAATCTTTCATAAAGAGGTGCCAAATCTTTAGACAAATCTTTTATAAAAGGAGAAATATAATTTAAACTTCCCAAAATTCTTTGTAATTGAGTTCTATCTGTAATAACATCAGGAAATTTAAAGGCAAATTTGATAGCACGTTGAATAGGAGTTATTTTTCCCTGACAAATATAATGTCCAAGAAATCTAACATTAGTCTGAAATAAACTCATCTTTGGTTTAGATATGACCAAACCATTTTGTATAACAATTCTTTTGAAGATGTCAAGATGTCTGAAATGCAATTCTAAAGTTTTCGAATAAACAAGAATATCATCAATATATACAATGATAAAATTCAGATAAGGATTGAATATATCATTCATAATTTTTTGAAATTCAGAAGGAGCATTTTTCACTCGAAGGGCATAACATTCCACTCATATTGTCCAAAAGAAACATTAAAAGCAGTTCGGTATATATGCTCTTTAAATAATTGAATCTGCCAATATCCAGATTTTAAATCAAATTTCGAAAATATATTTGCATCATATAATCTCGAAAGCAAATCCTTTTTGTTTGGGATTGGATACCTAACCCATTTTAAAACTTTGTTCAATGGTTTATAATTAATTACTAACCTTGGTATTCCACGTTCTTTTTCTGCAGCATTATTGACATAGAATGCAGTAGAAGACCATGGAAACTTAGATGGTTTAATCAAATTTTTTTGCAAAAGATTATCAATTTCTTTTTTGCAGAATTCAACCAATTCAGAATTCATTTGGCAAGGACGAGATTTAGTAAGAATATTTTCCTCTGAAAAAGTTTCTTCATATGGAAGAGAAACAACATGCTTTTTTCTATTCCAAAAAATACTAGGATGATCAGCACAAATTGATATAGCAAATTGTCCAGAAATAAGTTTATCATCTATAGACATGCTATAAATTTCATGTGTAATGAATTCATATGAAACAATTTTCTATCTATCAAAGCATATATATTTCTTGTAAGAGGTTCAGCTATAAACTAAAAAGAAATCTTCTTACCCATATAAGTAGCATCGAACCCATTATGATCAACGTGAGTAAAGGGGTAAATCGCTTGTATGAAAGGGGTTCCTAATATACTAGGAGGAAATATTTTATCGTTAACAAGAATAAAAAAATGGGGAATACAAACCCTTTGTTTGCAGACATATGCATTAGGCAGTTTATATTCTATGTTCATTCTATCACCGGATGCAGACTATATATATATGTATTAGATATATAATCTAATATATATAGAATATATATATATATATATATATATATATATATAAGAGCAGTTTCGTAATTGAAAAGTTATTATCAATCAAAATAGTACACTTAACATACCATCTATGAGAAGTAACTATTTGCATCATTCCTAAAAACAAATCGTGATTAGGATCAGAAATGGCCTTTTTAGAAAATTCAAATATTTCATCAAAATCGTTTTTGTCAGGTAAAATATTTCCCTTTTTCTTATCATCAGCAATATGACCAGTTGAAATAGTATTTCTTTCAATTTAATCTATTCCATGATCTAAAACCATTTGAATTTTTTTAAGAGATTTAATCTCATTTTTTAATTTTTCAACTTCAAATTTTAAATCATTCATTGAAGAAGTATAGCTGGAAAGATTCATATTTTGTGGTGAGTTCTTTTCTAAAAGTCTTTTTGAACTTCAGCCATAGAATATGGAACTTTTTCCAGTATATCTCCTTTTCGAATAGGCTTATCAGCCAGTTTTGATGTAGAACTAGAAGCCATATTGATAATTTTTTTCACGTAAAGCATTATCCATGACTTCTTTTAATAAATCTAAAATATTATCAGAAGTAATCGGTTTTAGCTCGAAATCATTTTGAAATTGGGATTGTAGTGTATAAAAATCCAAATTATCACAAGAACATTCACCTTACCAGTATCACATTTATCACAAGTATTATCATCAGGCAAATCAAATAATTTAATAGATGTTTCAGAGGAAGCGGAGGAAGTATAATCACTCTCATATTCGTCTGTCGAAGTTTTTGCCATAATCTACAGGATTTTTTCTTTGGATTTATCATCCATTTCCATGGAAAGAGCTTTAATCTTCTCTTTTTTGCAATTTGGGGCAATATGACCAAATTTACCACATCTATAACACTTTATATCCTTTAGATCTCGTGTAGATCTATTTTTTACGAATCGCTTTTCTTTGCGATGTTGTCTTCGAGCATATCTTTCTTCTTTTGATCGACGATGTCGATCCGATCAGTGCCGGCGGTAGTCCGCTCGACGGTGATAGACTTTATCAAGAGAGTATCCTTGTCTTCAAACAAGAATCAAAATTAAGGAAAATTATTATCTGAACTATGTAAAATTTTAGTATATGAATTAATAGCTGCATGGTAATACTTTTACCTAAGCATGGGGTCTGTCTATGCAATAAATACTACCGGATCTTGAGATTATGTGTACAGGATACCTTTTTAGGGGCTCCCCGGGATAATCACAGCCCTACGATAACAAATAACAGACTTTTTTCACCGGGAAACTGTACGTAGCCACTAAGGCAAATCCAAAATTTGTAGTATTTATATATGCATGTACCACCATCTCAGAACCAAGCTATCAATTCTAACACTAAATCTTTAAAGTTCACATAATACAATCTCATAGAATATCCAAATCATGAATGGTTTAACTTTCTGGAAACTAGAATACAAGGCCTACAACTTTCATTTTTGGATCATCTCCAAATTCCCTACAGATTACGAGATATAAGTTTCCAAAGTCGGTCCTGTGCAGCAGAAATTTCTGCCCGCGCACTGCCTGGAAAACAACAGCAGTACCAGGCTTCGGTTAATCTATCGTAACTTTCTGTATATATGTCCAAATAATGAATGGTTTATTTTTCCTGAAACTAGACTCAAAGGGCTACGACTTCCATGTTTTTATAATTTCCAAATTCCTTATAGATTGCGAGATATAAGCTCCCAAAATAAGCTCTATGCAGCAGAATTTCTGCGATGCACACTGCTGTAGCCAAATTCTAATAGTTAAAAACGACCTAGAACCGTCCGAAAGCACTCCGAAACTCACCCGAGCCATTCAAGATCCCGTCCGAATATACCAAAAAGTCCCAAACCATATTACGGACTTAGTCGAGGCCTCAAATCACATCAAGCAATGCTAAAAACACGAATCATACCCCAATTCAAGCCTAATGAAACTAATAAATTCCAACTTCTACATTCGATGCCGAAACCTATCAAATCGAGTCCGATTGACCTCAAATTTTTCACACACATCCCAAATGACATAACGAAGCTATAACAACTCTTGAAATTCTATTCCGACCCTCGGATCAAAATCTCGCCTAACAACCGGATTTCGCCAAAATACTAACTCCATCAATTCAAGCCTAATTCTACACGGGACCTCCAAAACCAATTCCGATCACACTCCTAAGTCATAAATCAGCTCTCGAAGCTAACCAAACCATCGGAACTCATATCCGAGCCCTCTAACTCATAAGTCAATATCCGGTTGACTTTTCCAACTTATACCTTCTTAAAAGAGACTAAATGTATCATTTCTTACCAAATCCACTCCGAACGCAAACTACTCAACTCGATCACATAAAACACGGATAACGAAGCATAATGAAGTAGAAATGGGGGGAAACGAAGCGGTAACTCATGAGATGACTGGCTGGGTCATCATATCCTCGCCAACTTAAACAAACGTTCGTCCTCGAACGAGTCAAGAAACATACATGAAGCCTCAAATAGGTGAGGATATCTGCTCTGCATCTCCCGCTCGGTCTCCCAGGTAGCCTCCTCCACGGACCGACCTCTCCACTTCACTTTCACTGAAGCTATATCCTTTGACCTCAACTTCCGAACCCGACGACCCAAAATAGCCATTGGCTCCACATCATAGGTCGAATCATCATTAAGCTGAACCGTGCTGAAGTCTAAAACATGAGACGGATCCCCAATATACTTCCGGAACATAGAAACATGAAATACCGGGTGCACACTCGACAAGCTGGGTGGCAAAGCAAGCTCATAAGCCACCTCCCCAATCCTCCGAAGCACCTCAAATGGCCCAATGAACCAAGGACTCAATTTCCCTTTCTTCCCGAATCTCATAACACCCTTCATGGGCGAAACCTTCAGCAAGACCTTCTCACCAACCATGTAGGACACATCTCGAACCTTCCTATCAGTATAACTCTTTTGCCTCGACTGCGCTGTACGAAGCCTCTCCTAAATCACTTTCACCTTATCTAGAGCATCCTGAACCAAATCAGTCCCCAATAGCCTAGCCTCGCCGGGCTCCAACCACCCAGCTGGAGATCTACACCGCCTCCCATACAAAGCCTCATACGGAGCCATCTCAATACTCGACTGGTAGCTGTTGTTATAAGCAAACTTTGCAAGCGGTAGAAACTCATCCCATGAACCTCCAAAATCAATAACACATGCACGCAACATGTCCTCCAATATCTGAATAGTACGCTCGGACTACCCGTCCGTCTGCGGATGAAAAGCTGTGCTTAACTCCACCTGAGTACCCAACTCTCTCTGCACGGCTCTCCAAAACTGCAAAGTAAACTGAGTACCTCTATCTGAAATGATAGAAAATGGGACACCATGCAGCCGAACAATCTCCCGAATATAAATCCCTGCCAACCGCTCTGAAGAATAGGTAGTACACACAGGAATGAAGTGCGCGGACTTGGTCAGCCAATCCACAATCACCCAAATAGCATCGAATTTCTTCAAAGTCCATGGAAGTCCAACAACAAAGTCCATAGTGATCCACTCCCACTTCCACTCGGGAATAACCATCTGTTGAAGCAAGCCACCCAGTCTCTAATGCTCATATTTTACCTGCTGACAGTTGAGACATTGAGCTACAAATCCCACAATATCTTTCTTCATTCTTCTCCACCAATAGTGCTGTCTCAAGTCCTGATACATCTTCGCGGCACCTGGATGAATGGAATACCGCGAGCTATGGGCCTCCTCCAAAATCAACTCCTGAAGCCCATCCACATTAGGCACACAAATCCGGCCCTGCATCCTCAACACTCCATCATCGCCGATGGTCACATCTCTGGCATCATCATGCTGAACTCTGTCCCTAAGGACAAGCAAATGCGGATCGTCATACTGGCGCCCTCTGACGCGATCATATAAGGAAGACCGAGAAACCACACAAGCCAACACCCGACTAGGTTCCGAAATATCTAATCTCATAAACCGATTGGCCAAGGCCTGAACATCAACTGCAAGAGGTCTCTCCCCAATTGGAATATAGGACAAACTCCCCATACTCACTACCTTTCGGCTCAAAGCATCGGCCACCACACTGGCCTTTCCCGGAAGGTACAATATAGTGATATCATAATCCTTGAGCAACTCCAACCATCTCCGCTACCTCAAATTAAGATCCTTTTTCTTGAACAAATGCTGAAGGCTGCGATGATCAGTAAACACCTCAAAAGATATGCCATACAAGTAATGCCTCCAAATCTTCAATGCATGAACAATGCAGCTAGCTCCAAATCATGAACGGGGTAGTTCTTCTCATGGGGCTTCAACTGACGAGAAGCATACACAATAAATCTTCCCTCCTGCATCAATACACAACCAATCACAACTCTCGAAGCATCACAATACACGGTATATGAACCTGAAGCTGATGGCAAAACCAATACTAGAGCTGTGGTCAAGGCTGTCTTGAGCTTCTGAAAGCTCTCCTCACACTCGTCCGACCATACAAATGGAGCACCCTTCTGAGTCAATTTGGTCAAGGGCAATGCAATGGATGAGAATCCCGGAACAAACCGGCGATAATAGCCTGCCAACCCAAGAAAGCTACGAACCTCTGTGGCTGAGGACGGTCTAGGCCAACGCTGAACCGCCTCTATCTTCTTTGGATCAACTTGAATACCCTCGCTGGACACTAAATGCCCTAAGAAAGCCACTAACCCGAGCCAAAACTCACACTTAGAGAATTTGTCATAAAGTTTCTCCTCCCTCAATCTCTGCAGTACAACTTGCAAATGCTCCGCGTACTCCTCCTGGCTACGCGAGTACACCAGAATATCATCAATGAATACAATAACGAATGAATCTAGATAAGGCCGAAATACACTGTTCATCAAATGCATGAATGTTGTTGGGGCATTTGTTAGCCCGAAAGACATAACAAGAAACTCATCGTGACCATATTTAGTCCTGAAAGCAGTCTTAAGAATATCTGAATCCCTGATCTTCAACTGGTGATAACCCGAATGGAGATCAATCTTGGAGAATACTGGCGCTCCCTGAAGCTGGTCAAATAAATCATCAATGCGAGGCAAAGGATACTTGTTCTTAATTGTTACCTTGTTCAATTGCCTATAATCGATGCACATTCTCATTGTGCCATCCTTCTTCTTCACAAACAAAACCGACACACCCCAAGGTGACACACTAGGCCGAATGAACCCCTTATCTAGGAGTTCCTAAAGCTGCTCCTTCAATTCTTTCAACTCTACTGGTGCCATACGATACGGCGAAATAGAAATGGGCTGAGTGCCCGGCACCAGGTCAATAACAAAACCAATATCCCTGTCTGGTGGCATGCCCGGCAGGTCTACAGGAAATACATCGGAAAAATCCCTCACAACTCGAACAGAATCAATACTAGGAGTCTCAGCTCCAACATCCCTCACAAATGCTAGATATGAAAGGCAACCCTTCCCAACCATACGTTGGGCCTTCAAGAACGATATCATTCTACTAGGAACATAATCAGTCACACCACGCCACTTGATCTGCAGTACACCCGACATAGCCAAAGTGACTGTCTTAGCATGACAGTCTAGAATAGCACGACACGAAGACAACCAACCCATGCCCAAAATGACATCAAAATCCACCATGCTCAATAGCAATAGGTCCACTCGTGTCTTCAAACCCCCAATAGTCACTACACATGACCGGTACACACGGTCTACAACAACGGTATCGCCCACTGGGGTAGACACATGAACAGGTAAAGCAAGAAACTCCCGGGGCGTACCCAAATAATAAGCAAAATATGAGGACACATAAGAATAGGTGGAACCGGGATCAAATAATACAGAGGCATCTTTGTGGCATACTGAAACAATACCTGTAATGACAGCATATGAAGCAATAGCATCTGTCCTGCCTGGAATAGCATAGAGATGAGCCTGGCCACCGCCTGATCGAGCTCCCCCTCTGGGGAGACCCCTGGCTGCCTGACCTCCACCCCTAGTTGGCTGGGCGGGTGGTAAAGTAACTGGAGCAGAAGTCGAGGGCTGACCCTTCTGCTGAGACGAACTAGCACCACAATGAGGACACTGCCTCCATATGTGGCCCATCTTGCCACACTCATAACAGCTCCCTGGTGCTGGAGAAGAAGACTGAAAGGAACCCCTCGCATCGGAGTGTCTAGCAAATGCACTCGGCATAGAAGAACCCTGGGCTGACGGAGCACGAGCTGAACTCTGAGCTGGAAGGGCGCTGAGTGATGACTGGCCCGGCTGCGACCCATGATAACCACGACCTGAAGATGCCCCGCGATACTCTAGACGGGCTGACTGAGCAGGCCTGAAAGAACGACCTCTACCATGCTGAAACTGGCCACTCGAAGGAGTACCACTATAACTGCCCGATCCTCGAGGCCTCTTGGCCTCCCTCTCCTCTCGCTCCTGACGATGAACCGTCTCAATCTCGCGAGCGATATCAACCACCTCCTCGAACGTAGAACCCAACACTCTCTCTCTGGTCATAAGAATACGGAGATGATAGTTAAGGCCATCAACAAATCTCCTAATCCTCTCACGATCTATCGGAACCATCCAGACAGCATGACGAGCCAACTCAGAAAACCTCGACTCATACTGTGACACAGTCATATCCTCCTGTCGCAACCACTCGAACTGTCTATGCAGCTCCTCTCTGCGGGACTGCGACACATACTTCTCCAAGGAAAGAGCGGAGAACTTCTGCCAAGTAAGGGGCGCTGCACCAACCGGCATACGTCTCTCATATGCCTCCCACCAAGTAAAGGTAGCTCTAGAAAAACTGAAAGGTGGTAAATGCCACACTACTAGACTCAAGAATCCCTACTGTACGGAGCATCCGCTGACACCTATTAAGAAAACCCTAGGCATCCTCGCCCTCAGCATCACTGAATGATGGAGGATGGAGTCTACCAAACCTCTCAAGACGACGCTGCTCATCATCCGGCATAGCTGGTGCCATGAACTCCTGGGCTGGTGCAACCGGTTGGGCTGGAGGTGCCCCCGGCGTCTGAAGTCCCTGCACTACCTGCTCAGGTGTGCGAGCAGCGGGGGTCTGATTGCCTCCCCTGGCCTGTGAAGTAGCTGCTGTGGTGGCTGAAACTGCATAAGCCAGGCCAATACAAACGGATAAGATCTGAGCCAAGGCCCCTTGAAGACCCGAAACCACGAAGGGCACAGCTGGTGCCTGAACTGGTTCTACTGGAGCCTGATCCTGAGCTGGGGTAGCTGGTGGATCAACAAGTGCTGCCCTCGCTGCTCTTCCTCTGCCACGACCACGACCGTGTCCACGGCCTCTAGTGGCCTCAGTGGGTGGCACTGGTGGTCGTCCACCTCGTCCGGTAGCTCGCGTCCCCACCATCTAGTGAGAGAATAGGATAACAAAATTTTAGTGCTCAGATCAACAAGTTCGCATGACAAGAATTTCAAGAATATGAAATTTTTTTTCCTAAAAGGTTTTGCTACCTCTCGAGGATAAATACAGACGTCTACGTACCGATCCACGAGACTCTACTAAACCCGCTCATGACTCGTGAGACCTATGTAACCTGGCTCTGATACCAACTTGTCACGACCCTAAACCCAGAACCCGGTCGTGATGGCGCCTCTCGTGAAGACAAGGCCAGCCAATTTAACTAAAATCTCATTCTTAAGCAGTTATTAACATGAAAATAATATAAGCATGATTTAATAGCAATAATTCGCGGAAATATAGTTAACCATAACAGAAACCATCCCGACACAGCCCAAACTAGGGTGTCACAAGTCATGAGCAACTATGGATCCTGATACAAGTCTACTAAATACAATATCTGGCACAACTGTTGGAAGAACATAGAAACAATAAGATAAGGGAGATACGGGGCTGTGGACGCCAACAGCTACTTCGTAGTCTCTGAATCGCCGCCTGGATGGGTGGAGTAAGCACTCCGGAGCGAAACCAACAATGCCTGAATCTGCACACATGGTGCAGGGAGTAATATGAGTACTCCGACCCAGTGAATAATAAATATAAATAATGACTGAAAGTAAGAAAACGTAAAGCACAAGGCATTCTATAATTAAGCAATAAAACATCATTTGAAAACAGTAAATCAATGAGAAATCAAGTAAAATCTCCTTTCAACAGGTAAAACATGTAATTTTTAAGGTAAATAATGAGAAGTAAAAAAAAATAGAAGATCGCCCCTCGGGCTCAGTATCAATAAATCCGCCCCTCGGGTAATATCGCAAAACAGTACCAGCCCCTCGGGCTCAAATCTCAGAACAATACCAGCCCCTCGGGCTATCACATGGTACAATATCAGCCCCTCGAGCTATATCTCACATCACAATGGGTACCTGCGCTCACTGGGGGTGTACAGACTCCGGGAGGGGCCCCTTACGGCCCAAGCGCAATATCAAGCCAACTCGGGGCATCAAATCTAGGCCCTCGGCCTCATATCAGTCAAGCCACCTTGTGGCATATATAAAGTATCTCAGGCCCTCGGCCTCATATCAGTCACAAGCAACCTCGTGGCATATAAAGTATCTCAGGCCCTCGGCCTCTTATCACTCAGTATATCCTCACATCTGGCCCTCGGCCGCACTCAGTCAGAAAATCATCACAAGCCCCTCGGGCATAGTAAACAGTAGTTCTCATCCCAAACACATCATTAAAATATTATTTAAGTCTCAAAACTGAGTAAAAGTGGCTAAGTTATAAAACAGTGAAAAACAGCATGACTGAGTTCAAGTAATAAGTCAAAATAGTGAGGAAACAGTGATAAAAATCCCTGAAGGGTTCAAATAATTGGCACGAAGCGCAAATATGGCAATCAACCCTAATCATGATGATAACAAATAAGTTTCAGTCAAATACGCGGTAAAAATCATCAATCGGGACGGACCAAGTCACAATCCCCAGTAGTAAACGACCCCACGCTCATCATCGGGCGCGTGTCTCACCTCAATATAGCACTACAATGTACAATCTGGGGTTTCAAACCCTCTGAATATCATTTACAATCACTACTCACCTCGAACCGGCTAAATCCCTAGCCCGCGACACCTTTGCCCCTCGAATTGGCCTCCACGCGCATCGAATCTATCCAAAATCAGAACGAATACGTCACAATATGCCAAGGGGACAAAACTCAAGCAAAAACAATCAAAAAATACCAAAAATCAAAACCCGAGCCCCGGGCCCACTTCTCGAAGCTCAGAAATTTTCACATCAACGTGTTCCTTATCTCCCAATGAGTTCATACATATCAAAAGTTTTCAAATCCCCAAATGGTCCTCCAAATACCTAATTAAAATTTCAAAATCCCAAGCCCTATTTCTTCCATTTTTAGCAAGACTTTAATGATTTTCTAACTGGATTTCACAATATAAACGAGTTTTAGGTCCGAAATTCTTACCTCCAATCGATTCTCCTTGAATCCCTCGTTAATTTCCTTCGAGAACCTCCAAAAATGAGCAACTATGGGTGAAAATATACTCAAAATCGCGGACAAGAAAGCTTAAAAACATTCTGCCCAGGCTTCATCGAGTTGTACCTTGCGCTGTGCAGGTTGTACATCCTCTTACCATTTTCTCTTGCTGCATACCTTCTGTTAAAACGCTCATAACTCCTTGTGAAAATATCAAAATGATAAACGGTTTGAAGATTTAGAAACTAGACTCGAAGATCTTTCATTTGATAGGTTTTACACTATATTACTCTTTATATATTCCAAGATATGAGCTTCTAAACTGCATCAGAAAATTCTATCGAAATTGCTCCACCATCCAACTTCGATCAATCATAACTTTCTTATAGAATATCCAAATCATGAATGGCTTAACTTTCTGGAAACTAGAATACAAGGCCTACAACTTTCATTTTTAGATCATCTCCAAATTTCTTACAGATTATGAGATATAAGTTTCCAAAGTCGGTCCTGTGCAGCAGAAATTTCTGCCATGCACACTGCCTGGAAAAAAGCAGCAGTGCCAGGCTTCGGTTAATCTAATGTAACTTTCTGTATATATGTCCAAATGATGAATGGTTTATATTTCCTGAAAGTAGACGCAAAGGGCTACACTTCCATGTTTTGAAAATTTCAAAATTTCTTATAGATTGCGAGATATAAGCTCCCAAAATAAGCTCTGTGCAGTAGAAATTTTTGCGATGCATACTGCTGTAGCCAAATTCCAGCAGTTAAAAATGACCTAGAATTGTCCGAAAGCACTCCGAAACTCAACCGAGCCATTCGAGACCCCATCCGAATATACCAACAAGTCCTAAAACATATTACGGACTTAGTCGAGGCCTCAAATCACATCAAACAACGCTAAAAACACGAATCATACCCCAATTCAATAAAACTAATAAATTCCAACTTCTACATTCGATGCCGAAACCTATCAAATCGAGTCCGATTGACCTCAAATTTTGCACACACATCCCAAATAACATATCGAAGCTATAGCAACTCTCGAAATTCCATTCCGACCATCGGATCAAAATCTCACCTAATAACAGAAAATCGCCAAAATACTAACTCCACCAATTCAAGCCTAATTCTACACGGGACCTCCAAAACCAATTCCGATCACACTCCTAAATCATAAATCACCTTCCGAAGCTAACCGAACCATCGGAACTCACATCCGAGCCCTCTAACTCATAAGTCAATATCCAATTGACTTTTCCAACTTAAACCTTCTTAAAAGAGACTAAGTGTCTTATTTCTTACCAAATCCACTCTGAACGGAAACTACTCAACTCGATCACATAAAACACGAATAACGAAGCATAATGTAGCAGAAATGGGGGGAAACGGAGCGGTAACTCATGAGACGACTGGCCGGGTCGTCACAACCAACAAGTTCCAAAACATAACACAAACCTACTTGACGCCTCAAATTACACATAGCAATAACAAAATCATGAATCGCACCTCAAATCAAACGTAGTGAACTTTTGAACTTCCAACTTCCAAAACTCGTGCTGAACCATATCAAAGCAACTAAGAATAACCTCTAATTTTGCACACAAGTTCCAAATGACGTAAAAAAACCTATTCCAACTCCCAGAACGACAATTTGAAACCAATATCGTGAAAGTTAACTCCCGGTCAAACTTATGAACATTCCAAACCTTCAAATTACCAACTTTTGACAAATAATGCAGAAACCTTCTAAAAACCTCTAAATGCAAATCCAGGCATACACCCAAGTACAAAATAACTATCTGGACCTCACGGGGCCATCAAAACTCTGATCTGGGGTCAAATACAAAAAAGTAAAACTCGGTCAACTCTTCCAACATAAAGCTTCCTAGTTGAGAAGCATTCTTCCAAATTAATCCCGAATCACCCGGAAACCAAAACTAACGATACACATAAGTCATAATACATCATATGACGCTACTCAAGACCTCAAACCACCAAACCAGGTATAAATGTTCAAAACGACCGGTCGGATCGTTACATCTTCACACATGAAAAAATTACATATGAAATTATTAAGACAGGCCATAAGAATAATAACTAGAACTTCCAATAGCAAGGTATAGATAGCAATGTGTAATAGCCAACATAGGATATGCATATGAACACCAATCTTTGAAAAGCCAGAAACACGGGGATGCACATATACATCTACATTAAGGTTTTTTAAACAATAAAAGCAAATATAAGATCTAATGTAGAGGGGCTTCCCGATTCAATAGAGGTCGCGGGGAAATTGCAAGACCAGCCAAACCAGCAAAATCAAATGAAATAGTGGTTCCAAAATTAAGTAGTCACCGGAAATACACAGGCTGTTGAAAAAATCAAGGCACAAGATTAATCACAAATGAACAACAGTAAACAGTCCAATCCTTCAATATGGGAATCCAATGATATCAAATGGCAGTATTGTTGGCCATGAGAGACACAACTCCGGCCAAGTGAACAGCAGTAGCGGTCTTTAATGTTACTTTGACGGCAAATGTCGGAATAAATCCTAACCTCAAAGAACGTCACCAGCATTTGTATTTCTGGACAAAACCCACTAGATCTTGCAAGATCTGGTCAAAGATACGGAGGAGAGGGAGAGAGAGCCCACCATGGGAGTGGCTGGATTTTGGCCGGTGGCCGGCAAGGCAGCAACAAAGTGTGACAGATAAGGAGTGAGGGAGAGAGAGCCTGCCATGGGAGTGATGGGATTTTGACCGACAGCCAGTGAGGTAGCAGTGAAGTGAGAGAATTAGGGACTGAGGGAGATGGCTTGTCTTCTTCTCTAAAGAGAGAGGGAGATGGAGAGAAAAAATGGGTATTGAAGAGGGTGACTTCTCTTTTTGAGAGGAAGTGAGAGAGTTGATGGGGTCTCCTCCAAGAGAGACGACTGCTCTTTAGGAATGAAAATAGGGAGGTTACTTATTAGGTTTTGAGTTGTATAAAAATCTATTGAGGGGTGTAGTACATGTGTGTGTGTAGTGTTGTGGTGTAGATATTTTGTATACTGGGTTGTGTTTAAACGAATATGTGGTCCTTATCTAATTTAAAATAAAGGTAATATATAAACATATGTGGTCCACAATAAAACTAGCAATTAAAAACCATGGGCAAAAAGCAAGGGCCAAATATCGGGTGCTCGAATACCACAGCTATAATACAGTGTACTCTTTATTTTATCTGTGTATATGTATGTATCAATGTAATTTATTTAGCTTACATATAAGATTTAGTAGAAAAAAAATAATGGTCTTTATCCATTGGATAGAAAGTTTACCCGTTGGATAAAAGAAAGTCATGACACATCGAGTCACATCAAGTCACATCATGATGTCTTCTCACATTACGATGTCCTTCACATCAAGTGTCTTGTCACATAGGATGTTGATGGGATATAAGGTTTGATTGGATTATATATGTATTTTGAGATAAATTCTACCGGATTCTATGTAATTATTAGATTGTGCTCTAAATTAGAAAATAATTATTTAATTAGGAGATCTTGTAGTATTTATTGAAAATGTCAACTACTACAATAATATTATAGTAATTATTTTTTATTCTTATTTTTTAAAAGACAATAAATTGATAGGAAATCCCAATACTTGAAAAATAAGACAATTATCAATAAATTATTTAGAAATTTAGAAAAAATGCACAAAAATTATAGTATTTAACTAATTGCAATAAAATGAAAAAAGTTTCTATATTTTGTGAAGATATGAATAAAATTAACAAATTGCATTAATGCTAAATAATGTGCAAAACACTATATTTTATTTTTCTTTTGACTAGGAAGCCCGCAGAAGTTAATTTTTAAATACGGAGGGTCAAAAGTGAGCGTCAACAGCTGTCCCTCATTGACTAGAGACAATTTAAGAGCTTCCGACCAAAGAAATTGACGTCATACTAAATTTTTTCACAACATGACAGAGTGGGGGAATGGGGGATTTTGAAGATTGTGACCTAAGTAAGATTTTACATGGACATAGTTTCCACTATACCTTAAAACGAAAATCAATTTGATCCTCTCATGGCGATTTTGAATTTCCAGTATTGAATTGTAGAGACAATGGGACATCAGAAAGAATTGTGTAGTCTATTGTGTTGGAACTCAAAATGGAAGAAATGGATCAATGATTTTAAAAGCTGGAAAGTTGAAGAACAGATCCTTGACTTGCTCATGAGTTTGATGTTCCTCATTAGCGTTTTGTCCTAATTTTTTGATTAGAGATAGTTCCACATTGTAGTGTTTGACATGAAAAAGTAGAAACACAAATATACCTACATAATGCAAAATAAATGTTAGAGAAATATATAAAGCAAGAGATAAAGTATATGAAAAGAAATTCTCGGCTGCCGACATGCCTTTATTTGCAGTGGATTTTTGCGGGTAATTAGAAATTTAAATTTTAAGTGTCCGAGTTGTGGAGTATTATTTGGGATTTGACAAATTGGGGTGTTTGAAGTCTTCTAGTTGCGACGTTTTATTAGGGATTTGAGTGATTCGGATATTTGAAGTCTCGGGATTGCGGAGGATTATTAAGGATTTGGATGTTTGAAGTCTCCACATGATGGGAGTGTTTGACTTGAATTTAAATCTCCGGGCGATCCGGAGGATTATTAAGGATTTGGATGTTTGAAGTCTCCACATGATGGGAGTGTTTGACTTGAATTTAAATCTCCGGGCGATGGGAGTATTTGGCTTCAATGTAAATCTCCACGCGATGGGAGAATTTGACTTGAATGTAAATCTCCATGCAATGGGAGTATTTTACTTGAATGTAAATATCCACGCGATGGGAGTATTTGACTTGAATTTAATTTCGATTCTCCACGCGATGGGAGTATTCAATGGGCTGTGTACTGTTCTTCAGCTGTCGCAGCATGAATGTCAAATCGGCTGGTAGTTATGGTTCCGAATCAGAACATGAAGCCATGGTAACCGAGATGAACCTATCGAGCTCGATTCCGGGAAATGCCCTAGGTAAGTTATCAAATTTGAATGATGAAAGGACCGGAAATCCCGTGATAAGTAAGCATCTCGGCGGGAATCACGGAATCAATCAATAAGACCGTTAAATCAGCACATCAAGAGATATTTTACCTTGTAAATAGATTCTTGCCTTGTATAAAAGATTATCCCCACGCTATATAAAGGGGTAATGTAATTGTTCTAAGGCATCTCTCAAAAACTATCATCAATACAAAGAAAGAAGTCTGCTTCTATTATTTTATACATTATTTTATTCGCTTATTTTCCATTCATATTTATTGTTCATCTTGGAAGAATCAGCCAAGGTCGGGATCATCCAAGGCTTGTGGTTTGCATTTTTTCTCCATTTATTACTGATTTTAATTTCCATTATATTATTTGTTATTTGTATCAAACTAAATCACGTATCCTTAAAACCATGTATAAATTCAATTGTTATCCGAAGCCAAGGGTGAACAAATACTTCGTGTATACCTATGTTCAACAAGATTTATTCTTCTTGCTTCAATCAAAGGTTTTGAATTTAGTCAATCCTCATGTTTCGAGTGCTCTTACCCCAAAGAAAGTCCTAATTTCACATATATTTGAAGTATTATTTTTATTTTTATTTTAGGATAATTTTGAGAAGCATGCTCACACTCAGAACGATGTTCAATACACGTGATTGTGATATCGTATGCTTGGCCTTCATGAAAGTATCCACTAATGTGAGAACACTTGGAATAGGATTATGTATGGATTTGTCATTGGCTTGTAATGTAGGCTTGGGAAAGGTAGGATGCTCATTTGGGGTAAAGTGACTAATCCTCCTTGAGCACTTGTAATGACCCGATGTGTCGTAGAAACACATATGATACTAATCATTCAAATTTGGCTTGTTTTAAGTGCAAATTCCTCTTTGTAATTATGCAATTTTAACATTTTTGCAGAGTATGAGGTATAAGAATCCAATAATTAAGAAACGAGAGTTCAAAAAGGCAAGTAATGCAGGATATGCGGTCGCATTTCAGACATGCGGACCGCATATCTTACATGGGCGTCGCATACATAGGAAGATTTCTAGGCAAAGGTTCATGACAGAAATGTTGTCCGAAATGCGGACCGCAAATTTGGCTGCCTAGACCGCAGAGTGGAACAGAGAACTGGACAAGTTTTATGTCAAAAGTGCGGTGAGAAATGCGGACCGCATTTCTAAAATGCAGACCGCAAATCCCACAGTGAGATCGCAGAATGAGGCAGAGTTTTAGGCCAAATGCCATGTCTGAAATGCGGTCCAAATGCGGACCGCATTTTGAGTTTGCGGCCAGAATGCGATCGCATTCTGGACACCTGAACTTTTATTTTGTTCCGAATTTTGACCCACTTTAAATAGGAATTAGGAACCCTAACATGCAAAAACCCCTTATTTCATCAATTACCTTAGAAACCTCTCCAAATCACCTTGAAAACAACCCCAAAATCCGTGGGAAACATATCCACAATATAGTCATCAACCTCCAATTACCAACCCAGCTCTTCCCATTTAAACCCACCAAGAACCAGCTGCAACTCGTTGTAAATAGCCCCAATTTAAGCCGAAAGAGAATCGTGGAATCACTCCCTTCAAGCCCCAACATCAATTACAAGAAATCCCACTCTCTAACCCAAGACCCGGCTCAAATTGCTGCAAAATTGTACCAAGATTTTAGCTGAGTTAAGGCACCTTACCAAGTTGTAGCTCATTAGCCTCGATTGTGTCCACCTAAAGTTCGTGAGCACCCATAAAAGGTTGGGCTTGAGGAATTGTTGAAAGTCTAGGAACTTGTTGCAGAGCGAGGTAAGTGTTCGTTTTAACCTTAGCTTGAGGGATTAGAAATCCTGTCTTGTTTGTTAACTTGCTTCTTCTTGAGAACGACGTATAGGCATGGTGACGGGTGTCTATATGTTGGTGTCACGCATGAACGTGGGTCGTACATGGTTAATCGTTGTGTAATTATTGTTTCAAATTGTTGAATATTTTCCTTAAATTGTTGGGATGTGATGTATGTGGGAGCGGGTGGCACGCCTGCCTTAAGATGTTGTGAATTGAGGGCGGGTGGTACACCTACCACAAAGTTTCTTCTATTCGGCATAAAGTTGATGGTCAACTAGATTAGCTGACTAAGAATTGTTAGGAGTCGAAAAGGTCCAGTGTCAAAATTGTGGGTAGTGTTTTAAGAGTCCGTTAGAAGTTTAAAGGATCCAGTCTCACATTAGTAAAGTCGTCTCTAGAGTCAACGAAATGATAATTGGGTTGGGAGGTTAGTTGTAGGATATTGACTGTAATTGAGTACTGATATTGATTGAGCTAAATAGACGTCAAGTTTGGTTTGGTTATAGCTGAATTTCCCCCTGGCGAGGATGATTGTTTTGCTGTTATTTGTTCCTTTGTTGGGAAGTTGTTATGTTGGTTTGTTCCCTTGCCGGGACTTCTTGTGAATGTTGTGATAATGAAAGTGGGAGCGGGTGGCACGCCTGCCACGAGATATTGT